>JBBDHG010000210.1:2932500-3177500 GCA_037951165.1 Lophius americanus | reverse complement strand
GGCGGGCGAAAAAGCAAAAGAATGATAACTATCGACATCGTCATGGCAACCGTCACCCTGGTGTTCTCGGTGACACACATTGCTGTGTGTGCGTGTGTGATGGAGGGGGGGGGCGCTGGTGTTCCTTGTGGGGGTCGGATGTTCTTTTCCAGGGTAGGTGACACGGATTACAGCCTCAGCCAGTGGTAAATAATACGGCCACGCAACTAGCCGCTGTGCAGAGCAGCCGCTGTATTTCTGAGCGGTTGCCGTGGCAACTGGGAGCACAGAGTGGCCCCAATTTCATGTTGGACTCCCGGAGACAGATTAGCCGTGGAGTGTGCCACGGACGGGCTGCGTGTTTGTGTTAGGGGAGGAAATATAAAGCGGGAGGTATGGAGTGAGCGGAGTGTATGAAATATTCATGACGGGTCTCAAATTAGCTCTTTTTTCTCGTTTGCTGTCTTCCAAACTGAGGTCGGAGGTCAGCGGGATGGAAATTTGCCAATTACTTCAAAAAAAAAAAAGACAACAGATGGTTTATTGGCAGGAGCTTCATTGTCTGTTTAATTAATTTGAAATTTTGATACAAGAGGATTTTTTTTTTTTTTTGTATATTTGGAGCAAAATCCAATTTACATGCAAATGAAATAGAAAAGAACATGTTCATAAAACCGTGACCGTCGATTCAGACACAGACGACGAATGAGCGGACATTCAGGGAATGTCAATCAAAGATCCTCCTGAGGTATAGAAGACAGGATGTTCTAAAGGTCATTGTGTTTTTACACCCGGTTGCTGTTGGTGGGTCAACTGGAATGACCCACAAATATTCCAGGTGAATTCTCACACCTGTCCGTTTGTGCCGGTCCGTATTTCTGCAAAATTTGTTCTGAGGACGAATGTGAGGTTTGGAACAGATTGGACAGATTGGATGGTGGAGAGGGGAGTTGTAGCAAACTTCTGCTCTGTGGCAAAACATTGAAATTTGGAAAGCATGAAAAGCCTCAAAAAAAAAATGGAGTCATCTGTTTCCCTCGCCGGAGCCCACAGTTCCACACATTTAATTGAAAACTATACAAATGTTTTTGAGTTGTTCTGCTTTCAGACACACACACACACACACACACACACACACATGATTAACACAACATTTCCTGTTGACATTTTATCCAATTTCCAATTGATTTTATCCTTTTGTAGTTAGTGGCTAACTGCTATTAGCTGCTTTTAAGACTTCCTGTTGTCAGCAAACATCAAACGTGAATGTGTGAACAGATGTCCTCCTCGTTTCCTTCACTTCCATTGCTGCCATCTCAGAGGTGGGCCAACTCAGACCCCCCCATTACGCTTCCACTGCATTTCTACAGAAGGAGTGTTGGAATAAAGATGCAACACGCCCACCTTGAAAAGGTTTCGTAAAAAGGGGCTAATGTCCGGGGCTGGAATAGCTGTACCGCACCGCTAACATGTGGAATAAAGGGGTTGATTCAACCGTTGACAGTGGAGTGATAAGAAATGTCTGTCTAAAGGCGACACGTTCAAATTCGCCATGAGAAGATTCAAGGATCAAAGAGTTTGTTTGCCATTTGCAGAAAAGGCAGATGGTTCCACCCTGGGGGTCTCATCCCAGTTGGAGGTGCCTGGAAAAACCTCCCAAAGGGGGAAAAACTGGAAGCATCGTGATCAGATGCTCGACGCACCTCCACTGGCTCCGTTTCATGTGGAGGTGGTACCTCAGGATGTGGGAGATCATGCCACCCTTCCGAGGAAGCTCATTTCAGCCGCTTGTGTCCTTGACCTCATTCTATTGATCCCTGCCCAGACCTCGCGATCGTAGGTGGAGGTCGGAACGTAGATCAGTCTGCTTATGTTCCACCAAACTTCCTGTCCATCTCTCGCTCCACTTCCCCATCACTTGAGAACAAAACACCAAGATGCTTTGGTGCTCTCTCGCTTGAGGCGCCAACTTACCCCCAACCCGGAGTTGGGGGTCATGCGTTTTCTGGAAGTGAACCAATGACCTCAGATTCGGTTGCCAGTCGCTCCGGTGGTCTGTAATGAATCTCCCTCTCCCCCAAATCCATGCATCATGTCCTCCTCTCATGACCTTCATCACAATTTTATCAGAAGAAGTACAACAAAAAAAAAGAGTGATTTAATCTCCAGGAGAGTCGGTCTGTTGCCCCGGCGACCGTAACGCAACGCCCACCGTCTCATCTCACACACTCAATAATTCATTTCCTCCATACTCATTAAACACCGACCTTGGGATCTGGGATCTGGGATCGGGATACGTCTCGTTGTTTGACTTTCCCAACTTGTTTACTTTTAGCTCAGACTTTATCCCGGTTCTGTCGCTGGACTCGCTCAATAAAAAGCCGACTTGCGCTGATGACATCGGTACAACAACAACAACAGCAAACTCGGCAACATTAATAACGTCTTTCCACTCTCTCTCTCTCTCTCCCTCGCTCTCCCAGGCTCGATATCTGCCCTCTTTGAGCATCTTTCTCTCTGCCATGTGGGGGGGACAATAAATCAATAGTGTACCACTGAAGGAGAGGACTGTGGGAAAGGGAGGAAATGGGAGACCCGGGGGTCGAGGGAGAATCGTCATGGTCACACGGTGAGCTGTAAACCGCCACAATAAGAGATGACGTAAAATATAAAATTGACTGCAGTGTGTGTGTGTGGGTGTGTGTGAGTGTGTGTGTGTGTGTGTGTGGGTGTGTGTGTGTGTGTGTGTGTGTGTGTGTGTGTGTGTGTGGGTGTGTGTGTGTGGGTGTGTGAATCCCTGCGAGCCGGAGCTGTCACAGTGAAAGATGAGTTAAAAGTTTTAGTCCACTCTCTGACTGTTTGTGAGGGACAAAAAGGGGAAATGACTTGACTGAGCGTCTGAACATCTAATGTCCCTGTCTGTTGGTTTGTGATGGAAGGTGCGCTTCATTCATTATGTATGATGACGGCGGCGAGTGCTTATAGAACTTCAGCTCGCTCGCCGTGAAAATCCAGGGGGGTCCGTAGGCACCACCCGAGACGGCTCCGCACGCACACACACACACACACACACACACAATCTCACAGTGTGACAGTGAAACAGTCCAGGTTCATTCAGTGAAACAGTCCAGGTTCATACAGTGAAACATTTTTTAGTGTATTTATATAACTCAGCCACTGCACTAGGGAAACATTACCACACACACACACACACACACACACACACACACACACAGACACACACACACAGACACAGACACACACACAGACACACACACACACACACACACACACACACACACACACACACAGACTTTCCCCTGGACAGATCATTTATTTGATGAACACTGCCAGGCAACCAGCGCTCAATGAACAATGACAACAGTTGAACAAGGAAGTGAAACAAGCAGCGGCGGAAGCAACAAGAATTAATGAGGACGATTGCAGGAGTCATAAAAGACATCTGGTAATAAAGCTTTAATATCTCAGGAGGGAATAAAAGATCCGAGCTGGAGGGCCGCCCCCCCCCCCCCCAGTTCATTACATGTAAAAGATTCATGAATCCGGCGCTGCAGCCAACATTAGTGCGTAAACAAGAAAAAAACTCATTCAGTAATTATTGAACGCTGGAGCGTAATAGTTTACCAGATTTAAATAAGACTTGTGAGAAAGAATGTCAATTTGGAGGCGTAAGAAAAACTCACAACTTTACGTTTTCTCTCGGCTTTGATTGACAAGGTGGTTTGGGATGGATCTGAGCCCGTACTGGTGATCCGGTAGAATGTTCTCAGAAAGTATTTTTCACATTTCCAGCAGCAGTAGTGTGTTTTTTTTGTTTTTGTTTTTTAAAACTCTCATTCATGCGTTTTACTGTTTTTCACCAGCCGCCCACTCAATCTGACCTGCTAACGATGTTTGATGCAGTGATTTCTGGGTTTGCATGTGGCCCCACTTCCCAAAACCTCCCTGACAGAACGGCTGCTTCTCATTCATTAGTGTGCGTGTGTGTGTGTGTGTGTGTGTGTGTGTGTGATTAGGGTTTGCACTAACTATTGATTGGCCCGTAAAATGAAATTGCCTGGTCCGACCGGATAATCAGCGGGATTGATTGACAGCGTCTCGGTTAGCGGACGAGCTCCTTTCACGCTGAGTCTGTTTAAACGTTCTGAAACCGAGGATAACCCGCGGTTTTGTTCTCTTCATCCCACGTTTTCCTCCTGGATATTCAATTTAGTCCCTGTGGACAGAGAAGTGATCCTAAAAATATTTATTATCAAAAAATAATAATGATATTTTGATTTGTTTAAAACCCTTTAATATCCATGCATAGCATGTGTGTTGCTAAAGGGGCCGAGGACAGAGCCATGGGGAATACCACGGGTCAAAGGGGCCACTGCGTTATCCAGGACTTCCTCTCCCATAAGGAGGATTGTTTTTTTGGGCATAAGGATGTGAGGTCATTCTGAATATATAATAGTTTTTTAAAAAAAACACACTTCACCGAAACGGTTTCTCAGATTTCAATTTATAATGAAGGTACTGAAAAGTGAGCTAATCTAAATAAAATGGACTTTTTTCCATAAAAACAACATTTCATCACAAAATAATTTCATAAAGCATGTTTTTTTTTATTATTTAAAAATATTCTTGAATATTTTTATGACAAATTTTATGACTTTTTTTTATAACATTTTATGAAAGATTTAGAGTTTCTAAGACATTAAATAAATAAATAAAATTAAATATGCAAAGAAATCTTTTTTCCATACTTATTTTTTTATTTTAAGGACGGGTTAAACATCTAGTCAAATATTCAAACATCTAGTGTAAAAATATTTACATCAAGAATTATAATGAATAAATGATTCATATATCCAAACCTCAACAACATCATCCTTCGCACAACTTAACAGGAAACAGGATTTAAATCAACTACAACAAATGAATCTCTCAAAGGAAAGACCCTCTCCTCATTCCCCACGATGACCGCCTCCACTTCCTGTGGGCGGGGCTTCAAATGCCATCTTTTCCCTCGACTGGGTCTTGTGCGAGATGAAGCTCCTTGAGAAACAAGAGCCAATAAATATATACGCCACGAATGACAACGATAGAATGTTAACTTAAATGTGTGCACCCCAAATTAGAAAAAACAAGCATCAAATGTGGAATAAAGTGTTAAATGTAAACCAAGAAGGTGTTATTTCTTCAAAAAATGTTAAAATGGGACCCAAACTATGTGATATAAAACAGGATATGAATGTAAGGGTGGAGCCTGAAGAGATTGTCAGCTTTTTTTTTGAGTCCTGCCAATAATAATAATAATAATGATAATAATAATAATAATCATTATAATAATAAACAAAGTGAATGCACTTAATTATTATTATTCGTACGTTTGCTTTTCAAATCAAGACGAAGCTTTTTCTTGTGCTGACGAAACATTCTTGATTCACTGATCTTGGATATCTGAAGTATCACATGACGATATTTTATACCTGTAAATGTTTTTATTTCCTCTTTTTTTGGTCATGGCCCGGTTTAAAAGCAATACTTGAAGAAAAAATGTAACAATTATATTATTCTGTGTGGCATGTGTCATATTTTACTCTAACAGTTCCTATTTTACTCACTTATAGGGACAAATGCTGTTAACTTTACATTTAATCCATTTTAATGTCTTTAAGGGAGTAACAAAAAAAGCAATTGGAAAATTATTTCTCTGCAAATTTTGATTGACAGATACAAATTAATTTACATAAAATGAAAAATCGTTTGATTACAAATGTTTGAAAAGTCCAATAAGTGTCAAATAGTAGTATTTCTTTTTTTCACCTTTAATGTGGAAGGAAAAAAAATCCTGCTCCATCTAATAGGACTTTCTCTATGGCCTACAGCCTCTGGTGTCCCCCAGGGCTCCGTCCTTGGTCCCTTCGCCTTTACCCCACACAAACTACCACCGGGTCACATTAGGAACAGGTTCTGGCCCATTTATAAATAAGAAATAGTGACTCAAAAATGATCTCAACCAGCAGGACATTAAAGGGGTTCATTTGAGGAATTCAATCGGGGGGGATCGCTTGTGTAAAGCAGGGGGATTGGGGGCTTTTTCGAGGACTTCTATCATCGAGGAGGTCTGGAATGAATATCTGAGTTTCCAGGACTTCTTTTTTCGCTTTCTAAGAAAAAGCTCCCATGGATTCTTTTCAGGTGTCCG
This sequence comes from Lophius americanus, assembly GCA_037951165.1. Classification (NCBI taxonomy): domain Eukaryota; kingdom Metazoa; phylum Chordata; class Actinopteri; order Lophiiformes; family Lophiidae; genus Lophius; species Lophius americanus. Next base: position 3,171,307 of record JBBDHG010000210.1, on the reverse strand, counting down.
GGCGTTGACCCCCTGTCCTCCCCTTGATGCTCTCAACCCCCCGGTTCCCCCATAGGAACACATGTGGCGTCTTTCTGCGCTGCAAAAACCCTTTTTTTAATTTACATCAGAGGAATAGCTCCATATTCCCTCGGAGCCGTGCCCGTTTGAAGTAAAGCGTTTGAATCACGCCGGGAGGAAACTTTTCTGCCAGTTTATTCCTCCTGTCATTGAACTCACCATGTTCTCAATCTACTTTAATCAAAGAAGGAGTCGGACGCTTTGTGGAGCCAATCCGAAAATCTGCATCTCCTCACGTTGGAATGTTTTGGGGGTTGTTTTTTTTGTTTTAAAAGACACATTTTTAAGCGATACCACATTGCGATGGATTTATTTATTTTTTCCTTTTTTTTTTTTCTGCAGCTAGCTAAATCCAAAGCCTGTCCCGGGGTGGAGAACAAATGACCCCCTTCATGGCCCGGTGAACCATCGATAGAAAAGATGCATGGTGCCCCCCCCCCCCCCCCCCCCAACACCACCACCTTTCGTTCCATTCCTGCTGCTAGGGCTTGAGAGCGCTGCTCCGTGACACGGGGCATCACACGTGGAATAAAAATGAGGCGAGGCGGCAGGAAAATTGAACATGTTGTCAAGCCGCAGTGGCTGTTTTCGGTGATTTAGGAACTGGAGGCCGAACTCGATAAGGGTCATTCATTTTCGGGTAATGTAAATACAGCGATGGCGGGGTCGCTCATGTGGAGCCGGGGAATGTTTGCTGAGGTTCCCGGTAATGGGAGGGAAACAGTGTGGGTTTTTTTTTTTTTTTTCTTCTTAAACGGTAGTCAATGACTTTTTTCCGCTCATAGATCGGAGAGGTTCATTACGGTGAGACGTTTTCCAATTGTTCTCTCCCCGGTGTAAATTCATTTCCATCAGACGGGCAGGTGGTACCGCCGCGAAGGGAAGAAAATTACGCCGGGGGAAATATGCCGCGCTGTAAAAAAAAAAAAAACAACGAAAAAAAAACCTTCAAGGGAAATTTGGACTAAAACAAAAGCATCTGTAGTGAACGGAAAAATAAACCTTTAAAGAATCGTATTTAATTACGCCAAAAAGGTTCTTTAAACCAGCTGGGTCCCTGTGAAACCCCCTCCCACCCCATTAGAAACGAAACAGAAAAGACTACATTGAAGGAAATCATTCCGCCGTGGAATTATGGAAGGGGAATGTCAGGTCATCAGTCTGTGAGGCAAAGCTCAATGACTCCAAGCAGAAGAGCGGGTCCACCTCTGAGTGGGTCAAAATGGTCTGGGTCAAAGTCTGGACCTGAACCCCATTGAGATGCTGTGGTTGAACCTGAAACAACGAGATATTAAGTTCAGGGATCCAATACTTTTTCCCAGCTCCCTATCTTGGCCTCTGCTGCTGTGAAGCACATCTTGACTCCAGCTTCCTCTTCCTCACTCTCCTCCCATCAGCTGTTCCGTCTTTTCTCTCCGGCCTTTTTACCCCACAAATGAAAGCAAACATCAGCGGATTATCTTCATGCGACGGCGGGAACGCGAGCGGCTTACGCTCAGTCTTTCATCTCTGTTTTTGTGTTTTGTGTTTTTTTTCTCTCTTGGGTTTAAGAGGCTGCTTGTAAATAGAAACTGTCAGACTTTTAAAGATCCCTGCCTAAAAAATGAAAAAAACAAAAAAAAAAGACAGGAAATAAAAGACGCATTTTTTATTTATTTCTCCGAAAAACTCCCAGATCCTTCGTTTTACTAACGCCGCAACACAAAAACACTTTCACGGGTCTTTTCCACATTTCATCCCCACATAGTCTTCAGCGTGAGGAAGAACTGCAGTGATTTTGGGAAAGGTCGGTTGTATATTTCTGACACTAGGGGGAGCTTTATCTCCAAGGATTTCTCAACTGTGTGGCGCCTATGAATGAACTCCAGGAGATTTATCATTTATATAAATATCATATTTTACTGCGGAAGTTCCTTTTTTATCCACTAGGAGGAGCTTCTTATGAAAGACATTTGACATTTAGTACGAACATAACCTCCTAACCGTTGGTCCGATTTAGTCCACATTTTGAGACCATATAAGTTGGCTAAAGGAGATCTATCTCGTTTATATTATATATATAAAAATTAGAAACGATATATATATATATTATATATATTATAGTTCACATCTTATTCACTTGGGGAAGCATTTTTTCACAAAAATAACTGAAATTGAACTGAAAATTGGCTGCATATGAAAAAACCTTGAGGAAAACTATCCTATATATTATATTTTACTCCTGTAGTTCATATTTTACTCACTAGGGGAACTTTCTTCTTTTTTTTTTCTGTTTTTGGGTCATAACCGTTGGTCAGATTGAATCCAGATTTGGTGGGTGTGAGTCATGGTGAGGAGATCTATCTCTATATATCTATCTCTATATATCTATCTCTATACATCTATCTCTATAAAATAAAGCCCCTTGAATTTAGACCCGACAGCGTAGGTTCAGTTTTTTTGTTTTTTAGCAAAAACGTAAGTTATCGCTCGGATTTATTCTTTATGATCTTTTAATTATTAGGGTTGCTGGGAAAAATAAGTCGAAGTGACGGCCCTAAGAGTGACGGGAACTGAACCCTGAGTGTGTGTCTGTGGGGTTCCAGTACTTTACTCACATTAAAGTTAATGTCAATCATCAGAGGAGAGTAAACCTTCTCCTGGAATGTCTCCTAAAACCGCCGCCGGTGACCAGAACTCGCTCTCCTTCACTTATTAACTGTTCTGGTCGTCAACCGCGGCGACCTCCCTGCTCCCAGCCGACCCCTGACCCCTGATAGCGGCTGCACTGTAATTGCGTTGTCGGCCTGCCTGACTTGTCGGAGCCTGTTTGAAGAAGGCGACGATAGCGTCTGTGTCTGACACACAAACAGACGTTTGTCTCACACTTTCCCTCCAAACATAAAGTACGAGCCCGGACACAGTTCTAGTCTTGTTCACGCGGACCCCTGCCTTCAGATTTGTTCTTTGGGTTTGTTGAAGCCCAGTTAGAACCCAGACAAAAAGGTCTGAATTGACAAGAGGCGGGAAAATAAAAGACGCACAGAAAAAAGACCCCCCCCCCACAGGCTATGCCAGATATCTCCTAATGGAACAGAATTCTGTTCTGGACCCCGGCTGTAGGTCGTGTTGTGTTGTTCTGATTGAGCGCAGGTCGTTTTGGTCTACATCTGGTGATAACACACGTTGGGACGTCGCTAAAAATAATGGCGTGAGACGGTCCAGAACGATACACATGAGATTCTGTTCGGCTCCAAGTTAACTTTTCCTGCCCTCCGTAAGAAAACACTCCAAATCCCACACATCTCGGCTTTTATCTTATCCCGACCTCGCTGTGATGTAACGACACGGACGCACTCACGCCCCCCCACACTCACGCCCCCACACTCAGCCCCCCTCACTCACGCCCCCTCACTCACCCCCCCACACTCGTCTGGTAAATGAATAACAGCTCCCCGAACGCAGCTGCAGGTCCCCGATGATACTGTGTGTGACCTTTAGTCCTTACAGTCGCCATCCCAACACTACAGTTACACACCCATATATATATACACACATATATATATACACACACATATATATACACATATAATCACATACACACATATAGATATATATATACACATATACACACATGCATACATATATATATATATATATATATATATATATACACTCAATGCAAAGTTAAGAAATAAAAATTCACATGTACATTACAATAAAGGGACAAACTTTGTGATATATATACCATTGCTGTGGGGGAAGACAGCATCGGTCTAGTTGAATACTGCTATATTCGGAGAACTACAAACTTTTCCAGTTGACCCCCCAACACTTCAAAATAGGTTTAAAATCAAGGATTCATCCAAAAAATGACCAAATACTTTTACAGAAATGACCTCATAGACCAAAGTTTGGCAGACTGTGGATGCATAACCTTCCCTCGCCACACTAAAGAGGGAGACTTGTGGGATTGGCTGAATCATTGGGAATGCAGAATGTTTCTTCCTGTTGTGCTTGTTATGTCTTTGTTTGGTCGCGTCCCTCCATCGTTTCTGCTGACTCACACTTTTTTAAGACTCACATGTTTCCAGTATCCTGTTTGAATCCTAGTCAGAAAGTCATATTTTACCCAATGTGCCATGAGTATAAGGGAATGTGTCCTTCTCTTCTCTTCTCTTCTCTTTTCTTTTCTGAAGCTCTTGATGTCATACTACGATCGCCGCCAACCTCGCTCTGACAACAACACATGCGCCCACACGCGTTCAGAGTCTTTTATCCCCGACGAGCGGCTCTTCGGATCACTTGACAAAACATCAGCACTTTCTACCAAGTGTCAGAATGTGGCTCTTCTGTCGCGGCGGCCCTCAGCAGCGCCAAAGAAGTGCTGAGGCTAAATCAATGCTGACTGCGCCAAGAGAGGGAACCAAAGGGAGAATTTGGAACAGCTGTCCCTTAAAATATAATGGAGGCGAACGTCGTTCTGGAGTAGAGATGCGTGAGCGGAACACAAGCGGTGTTATTTACACTCGAAAACCAGATCTGCGTTCTTTAAGAGGATCAAAATTCTCAAGTTGTCATCAAGGTTGCAGCAGATTCAGCATTTGTGTTGACAGAATGTGTTTATGGGCGACTCTAGAGATGATCTTCGGTGTCGTGACGAAGCACCGTCTTGAATTCTTCCATATTTTTTGTCTGTTTTTCAGACTAAACTCTGTCGGATCTTCAAATGTGATCCAAAGAACTACCAAACCCTGTTAGAAAAACTGGTTCCAGCTGGACTGGAACCACCCGAATCTGATTAATACCAGCTCTGCTCAGTCTAAGCATCGCTACAATAGAACGTCTTCGGGAAAAGCTTGTAGGTCTCACCAGTAGCACACTATGCCAAACCGAGAGAAAATTGAAAACCATCAGTCTGGGAAGGGTTCCAGAGCTGTTTCTCAGGTTCTGGGCCTCCACAGATCCACAGTGGGACACTACCCACCTTCATTTAAATGGAAAACCTTCCAAAGTTCCTCCGAGAGATCGGTGAAGACAGAAAAAGATCCAAAGAAAACCTAAAACCAACTGAAGGCATCTCAGAAAGCCACTGTTGACCCAGGAGAACATCAAAGCTCATCTGAATTTTTCAACATCACACCTTGACGACCCTCAGAGCTTATTCTCTGGACTTATGAGTGGAAAGTTGAACTATGTGAAGACAGGAGTCCAAGACGATGACTAGACCCCTCCAGAACTCCACTATTAAAGTTCTAAGAGGGGTCTAGTCAAGGTCAAAATGGACCTGAACCCCATTAAGTTGCTGATGTGGGAACTGAAAAACAAAACCCACGAACCCTCCAATGTAAAGAAGAGGAGTGGGTTAAAATTCCACAACATTGACGTTTGTATTGTTTACCTCATTAAATAACATTATTCCAAACTTTTATTTTGGGGTTTACTTTCGTCTGAGGATCTGACGTAGTTTAGTCAAAAGAATAACTCGGTGGGGGTCCAATACTTTCTCACAGCGCCGTGGATTGGTGTTGCGTGGTCGTGACTCATGAACTCGTCTATGATCGCGTGTCGGCGACACCTCTGACAGGATGAAGAAAAAAAGTCTCACATTAAGACAGAAAAATTGGAAAATGAGTCACTCCTTCCTGGTGACGCGTAATAAGAACATTAGTCAGAAAAAAAAAGGAATTTCTGCTTCCTCAAAAAAAAAGTCACAAGCGATTGAATTCCAGGTTTCTGTTAAAGCGGCGTTGAAGAGCGAGCGGCGGGTTAAACTCATCACTCCACGAGGTGCGGGCGTACGAAGGTAATTTTAACACCTTTTCATAAAAGAGTACATTTGCCTGGAGTCATGTGGTTAGAAGAAAACCACTTTGCCCAAACTGTTGAATGTGTCCCGACTTGATCCGATGAAGGCTGAGTCACGGTACCGCTGTGGTTACATAGAACATGTGGTCTCTGTGGGTCCAGTGAGTGATCTCGGCTCAATTCCTCCCGACAGGCAGGGAAGGTAGACCGTTCAGCCGTCAGGGATTAAACTATGACTCAGCGTCTAACGTCAGCGGTGTTCGGAAAAGGACCAGTTGATGGAAATTACTTTTCAGGCGGGAAGTAGTCGTGACAACGTCTGAACGGTTCTGCGACAGGAAGTGCTGATGGTCTCTTGAACTTGTTTGACTTTTGTGTCAGGGAGAGGAATTTTTTTTCTTTCACCTCCTCTGAGCGTTTCAGTCAAGCCATCAGGTCAAAGACAAACGCAAATCATAATAATTACAAGAGTCTAGGGTGCAATTACACCTCGCTCCCGATCCGGAGGGGGGAAATAATTCAACTCTCACCTTCAAATTCGTACAGAGCAAAAAGTTCTGCTTTTTTTTTTTTTCTCCTAGCGAACCAGCCTGCGGGGCGAAGAAGACGTTTTATAGGACGAAGAACCGAAAGAAGCTTTAAATTGAACACAAGCTGTGACTCGCAATTATTTTCCCCGGGAGCAACTTTTCACGCGCTCTCCATCTACGTAGGCAATCCTCGAAAAAATCCCCTATCCCCTGCATTGTACAAAAATCCGCCTGATTGAACTCCTCGAATTAAACGCGAACTTATCGTCCACATTGTTTACTGTAAACAAAAACAATCTCCCAAAAGTCCATTCATACACACCAAATTTAGACTAAACAATATGTTGAACTGCTGCTTCAAATCTGATAGAATTAGCACAAAGTTCTTGTTTGTTCCACACGGTTGTTTGTGGGTCAGAACCAGGAGGAGTTATAATTCACTGATAAACCAATCAAGCAAAAGTTTATCACCTTATTCCACTTATTGTAAATGAATAACCAATCTTTTGCCTTAGGTCATCAAAAACACAACTATTTACCAAATTAAAAGAAAATGGCCATTTGCGAAAGAATAATCCCTCTAAATATCTTGTTTCAACCAAAATAAATACAAACAAAAAAACTATTTTCATATCAAATAAATATGTTAAGTTTACTCTATTTCATATTCCACAATAAGTAAATGTTAATAAATCAGAATTTTAGGGAAAGGCTGTTAGAATTTGACTTTGAAACCAGTTTTATTTTTGTTTATGGTCCGTTACTGAACAATATATTATAAGTGCTTTTATTTTGAAGGATCGCAGCAGAAGAAAAGGATAATCCGTGTAACAAAAATGGGATTTGAACCCAAAAGAGGGATTTTGGCTGCGAAATACCGCTTATGTCCACTGGGAGGAGTTAAACACACACATTGTATAACCTTTGGATGTGACATAAATATTACACAGATATTCTTTTAACCCCTTTAATGTTTTTTGATATACTTTTGCATAATTTACTTCTTCGGGGAGTTTATTAGTTCAATATGTTAGATACTATAAATCTACAACATAATGACGGATTGTTATTTTATAATGTTTTCAAGCAGTAAAAACAAATCGAATTTATGATTTCGTGACGAAATTTTGTCTTTTATGGAAAATAGTCTATTTTATTGAGATGAGCTCAAGAAAAGTATCTTTTGACCCTTTTAAGACTTATTTTTGATTGTTTCAAGACAAACCACATTCCATTTGCGAGGAGATAAAAAGTCCTGGTGGTCTTTCCAGTGGACCGAATCTGTGCTTGCTTTATAAATTACAGCGAACAAACTCATATCAGGCTGTTTTGGGGTTTTTTTTGTTGTGTTTTTATTGACCATCCAGCTCTCATGTGACTCGAAGGCCACCGACGATATGAATCCGAGGACAATGACAGAACTTCAGCTCATCTGTTTTACGAGCCAGATAAAATCTTCTGCGGCCCACGTGTCGGTCACGACCAGAACTCAGGGCGTGAGATGTTTCTGGAACATCTTCCTCTCAGGCACCCGCTTAAAAAAACTGGTGCCGGACAAGCACCAACTCTCTTGGCGCTGGTCTAGAGCCAAGAACCAATTTGCATCAGCAGCTGGGGGCGGGGTTACTGTGACCAACAAGACCGGCGCTTTTTTTTTGCAACGTGAGGAAGGTAACCTGCATGGAGACGATGAGCAGTGCTGGGTAATTGCGTGGTTCTGACTTGGTTCCATTAATAGCAAACAGGTTCTGAAGCGGTGCGCCATTTGAACCAAGTAAGCACCGTCACTAGCACCAGGGTTGGGGTTTTTTTTGGTGGAAAAGCGGTAACAGTGATAGAATCAGGGGCATTTGTCCGTTAAGGCTACTGTAAATTTAATACACAGACAAAAGACATACGAGACATACCTCTGAATTTCACACACTGCACCTTTAAAGCCGAAGTTTGTCGTCGTTGTTGTTTTCGTTTGTGTAAAACCGGTCCTCTGTGAATCTGGCCACTCATGGTTCCATAAGAGTCCTCAGGATCTGGCTCACCGCTGTTTGCAGGGGTCTAAAGAGCTTGTAGAGCGGGCGCCCTCTCGTTCGCCGCGGCAGCTGGACGATGCCTCCGTCGCCCCCTTGTTCAAACGGCCAATTAGGTAATGACAGTAATTATCAGGAGGCGAGTCCTCAAACAAGCCGTTTCTGGCCGACATCCTTCATTTCACTCCCCGATCCTGAACGTCCTCTGGGAGAGGAACTGGCACGGCCACTACAGAACCAGACTCTAAGTGTGTGTGTGCGTGTGTGTGTGTGTGTGTGTGTGTGTGTGTGTGTGTGTGTGGGAGGGGGTCTCCGTCCCAGAGTGAGAACCAGGGAAGGGATTCTGGATCGGTGCCAGGAGCTGAGATGTTATCCCGTGACCCCACGTAATGTTGAAACGTCTTTTCAGAACATGTGTGTTATGTCTGTGTGTGTGTGTGTGTGTACATGTGTGTGTACGTGTGTGTGTGTGTGCAGAATAAAGGCGGGCTTTGACAAAGGTGGTCCGGAGCTCTGGGAGCGTTTTACTTGAGGTGGTTTACTTTACGAAGAGGAGCTGATGAAGCAGCTGAGAGGAGTCGAGGTGATGAAGGCGTCCAGCTGGGACCGGCGCATGTTTCCGTGACGATGTCACCGTGCAGGTCACGCATGTACGCACACACACAGACACGCACGCGTCTCTTGTATGCGTGTGTGCGTCTCATGTCGTGCATGTGTATGTATTGTTTGTGCGCGCTCAGCTGACGGTAAAATGCATGAATGGAAGTTCGGGATGCCAAATAATAAGTATAATAAGACGTCGTCTAAACCCCCGGAGGTCCGGATGTACACAAACGAATAAATAGGTCAGTCAACAGCTCGCAGCAATAGTCTGAAACCTTCCATTTAAGTAAAGCCGAACACATTTGATGTATTAATTACCAGGATATTTACATATCACGGACTATTTGAGATAAATCGCTGACATCGGCGTTATGCTAGTTGCCCCGAACCCCCCCAAAAAAAACTATTTAAATGTAATTATTTCTGTGAAAAATGGGCTTTTCTGTGTTTATTTCCCTTTAAGAGGTGAGAATGTGATGACAGAGGATGAAGAACAAAGAGAAGCATGCAGGGGAGGAGTTATGATAAATTATATAAGGCGGAGAGAAATGGAAGTAAAAATTAAAATAAAAAAAAGCCCTAAAAATGTCACATTTCATTCAAATTCACGACTTCCTGTTCGGTGAACTTCGTAGTTTGGAAGCGCGTTGGATTCGCCGAATAAAAAAAAATTCCGACAGCTTACCTGGCGTTTAGGAGAAAAGATGTTCTGGTTAGGAGATGCAGAGGAACGTCGTTGTGTTCTGCTACGCTGGTGTCTGTGAACCTTTGAACTCATCACTGATGAAGGTTCCAGTTCTCCTGCGTGTTTCAAGTCCTCAATGACACGATCCGTATCAGGCGGTCGGACCCGAGGCTCTACCTTCGCTGAGCTCCTCTCTGACCCGTCAGCAGGCCAGTGGGTCGCCGTCAGCCTCTCCTCTAATTACCGAGCTATGAGTGTGTCATTTTATAAACTGTGTGTGTCTGTGTGTGTGTGTTCACCTGCATGTGTGTCTGTGTGTGTGTGTGCGTGTGGCTGCACACACTCCTGTGGAAGGTAGACCCACCTGTGTCCCGTTTCTGCTCCAGAACTAACAGTTCATTAATGAAGTCACTAAAGGTCCAAAGAAAAACATCTAAGGACCAGCAGCCCTCCTTCACCTCGATGAAGGTCAGAGGTCATGGCTGGAGAATATGATTGAGCCAAACACGAATCCTGCTCTCTAGGAGAAAAGTTCTGAGGGAGAATGTCGGGTCATCAGACAAAGACCCCATGAACAGGAAGTCCACCTGTGAATGGTTCAAAAGGAATAGAACGACGGTTCTGGACTTTATCGTCAGAGGCTTAATTATTAAATTGAAAAAAATCATTTTACATGTTTTTTCATTTCTAGTTATCGTTATATATATATTATAAATCATTGTAATGAGAAATTGTTGCTCATTTACTAACTTTTTTTTATATTACTTTTAACAGTTTTACTTTTATTTTGAAAAAAAATCTTTTTTTTTTCAGATAACAATTCATTAAGATGATAAAAGCTTTGTTATAGTGAGTTATGATAATAAATAAATAATTTGAAGAAATGTTTGCGTTTAAAGTCTTCACTTTGGTAAAACCTTGATCACCTCATGACTTTTATTTTGAAATAAAAAAGTCCTATTTTCCGATATAACATCACTAATTTTCTAATTTTATCTAATTTTACAAAAGTTTCACATAATGACTCTTTTTTTTTTTTATTTAATGTTGGATTTCTCGCTTTTATAACGCGCGACTTAATAAACAGATCTACAGTAAATACTACCCACAATCCCCGGCTCATGCAGCTGACATTGAGACTAAAACACGGCGATTCACCTAAAAGTGAAAGTGATGTAATTGAAGAGTAAAAGATTGATTTTCTTTTTCAGATTGAAGCTGTCACTCAACACTTTTCATCGGTTTCCAGATTTTTAGCGAATTGTTCCGACGTTTCTTTCTGAAAGGCTCGTTTGTCATCGGGGTCGACTCGTCTTCATCTGAGGATGTTACCTTCAACAGTTTCTGGGAACAGAACAAACACTCCTAAAACACTTTCTCCACTTTCAACCCAGCTCTGAAAGATTTTGGTCACCGGTTATTTTCTGAGAGACGAATCAAGAAAACTTTTCCTGTTTGAACCTTTGAACGTGTGAAAGAATTATATTTTCAGTTCTAGCTTCACAAAGATGCATTCACTGTATGAACCTGGACTGTTTCACTGTATGAACCTGGACTGTTTCACTGTATGAACCTGGACTGTTTCACTGTATGAACCTGGACTGTTTCACTGTATGAACCTGGACTGTTTCACTGTATGAACCTGGACTGTTTCACTGTATGAACCTGGACTGTTTCACTGTATGAACCTGGACTGTTTCACTGTATGAACCTGGACTGTTTCACTGTGTGAACCTGGACTGTTTCACTGTATGAACCTGGACTGTTTCACTGTGTGAACCTGGACTGTTTCACTGTATGAACCTGGACTGTTTCACTGTATGAACCTGGACTGTTTCACTGTATGAACCTGGACTGTTTCACTGTATGAACCTGGACTGTTTCACTGTATGAACCTGGACTGTTTCACTGTATGAACCTGGACTGTTTCACTGTATGAACCTGGACTGTTTCACTGTATGAACCTGGACTGTTTCACTGTATGAACCTGGACTGTTTCACTGTATGAACCTGGACTGTTTCACTGTGTGAACCTGGACTGTTTCACTGTATGAACCTGGACTGTTTCACTGTGTGAACCTGGACTGTTTCACTGTATGAACCTGGACTGTTTCACTGTATGAACCTGGACTGTTTCACTGTATGAACCTGGACTGTTTCACTGTATGAACCTGGACTGTGTCACTGTATGAACCTGGACTGTTTCACTGTGTGAACCTGGACTGTTTCACTGTATGAACCTGGACTGTTTCACTGTATGAACCTGGACTGTTTCACTGTATGAACCTGGACTGTTTCACTGTATGAACCTGGACTGTGTCACTGTATGAACCTGGACTGTTTCACTGTGTGAACCTGGACTGTTTCACTGTATGAACCAGGACTGTTTCACTGTATGAACCTGGACTGTTTCACTGTGTGAACCAGGACTGTTTCACTGTATGAACCTGGACTGTTTCACTGAATGAACCTGGACTGTTTCACTGTATGAACCTGGACTGTGTCACTGTATGAACCTGGACTGTTTCACTGTAGGAACCTGGACTGTTTCACTGTATGAACCTGGACTGTTTCACTGTAGGAAGCTGGACTGTTTCACTGTATGAACCTGGACTGTTTCACTGTAGGAACCTGGACTGTGTCACTGTATGAACCTGGACTGTGTCACTGTATGAACCTGGACTGTGTCACTGTATGAACCTGGACTGTTACACATTAGTAATATTAATAGTATATCTTATTCTAAATCTTCTCTTGTTTCTCCTGAGATCCTTTTTTTGCCATTTCTGCAAAAACTGTTTTGCTCTTTCATATAGAAACAAATATCGGATTGGTTCTGATTAATGTTCTGATTAGTAGAACATTCTGATCCGTTATTTGCATCCATGCTGTAAAAACCCAGAGTCTAGATAAAAGATTAAAAAAAACGACCCGGAAGATAAATGGAACGAGTTTGCAGAATAAACACAAGTTTAAAGAAAAACATTTGTCAGGTTCCTCGCCGTAGCACCAGAACCAGACCCGATCACCACACAGCCCACTCTCCTCAGCTCACACTCCCACTCCCACTCCCACTCCGCCCACACCGGAGTTCACCTCCACGCAAACACACACTCCTGATAATTAACGACCACGGCGCCGCATTAAAAGTGATTTATCAGGTTGTTATTGGCCTTTTATTAAATCCTGATTAATGGCCGCCGTTACTTGGAAGAACTTTACACGGAAAAACTTCAAGAATATTTCAGCCGTGGGCCCGGCCCAAAGGGAAAACCTCCGACCCGTTATCATAACACACACCGAGATCTGTTATCACTTTACAAACGTGCGTCACAGACATGTTTCCGTTCGGCCCAAATGCTCTTTCAGCGAGTGGGAAGTATTTTTTCGTGGGTTCTGGGTGAGGATCGGCCCGGGGCCCGGCTGGAAGCGTTTGTTGTCATCTTTGGATCCTGACTGCAAAGTGTTTCCGAGAAGTCGGGGCGGGTGTCTGCCATATCCACTCCGCCGCTGCTCCTTTGCTTCGTGCCTTTTTTTTATTTATTTATTTTTCGGTGTCACTCTCGCTTTCGCCTCCTCCGTGAAGATTTTCACACCCTCGTCTTCATCCTCTTCCTCTCGAGGCACCACGGGCTTCTATTATGGGCGCTGATTGTGACGACAGGAAACGTACGATCGCACAGTTCGAGGCCAATTATCAGTGTCTTATACAACAAAAGGGGAAATTTGGATTACGCTGATCAGCCATAACATTATAACCACTGAAATCTGCAAAGTTGGTCTAGTCAAAAAATCATTGATTGTCTTGTTATTTTCTGTTAGTGGGTGGGATATATTAGACAGGAAGTCAACATTTTGCGCAAAAGTTTATGTTGGAGCTGGAAAAATGGGTGAAATAAATACGTCGGCTATGGCAGTGCATTCTGGGATTTGTAGTATCTGTGGTGTTTGTGGTGTATACACGCGGGCCAGTTATTATAAAAGTGTTCTCAGACACAAAATATCACTTATGCTTCGCTTAGTGGTGTCAAAAACTAGTTCGGCGATCATTTTTAAATTTCATATCCAAATACCGTGAGACTTTATCGTTGAAATGATTTTAAAACAAAATACTCTATTATTACATCGACGCATTTCAACTCAAACTGTAAATATTTGGTCCTTTTAACATAAAAATGTATATATATATATTTTAATTCAAACAACATCCGTGTTTCATATCTTGAAAGTCTTTGCTGTTGAGCACAGATTGTTGAACAAGTACCGGTTCTGATAGAAAGACCGTTACGGTGCGTTTTTCTTGGCTTATGGCCATTAGGCCGGTGGTTTTAATGTTATGGCTGATCAGTGTAATTGCTGTTGGTTCACATTTCTGTGATTCCGGCGGTTTGATTCAGATGATCCAGATGAACCGGGCCGTCAGAACCACTCCAGCTGTTGACACTGATAATCATCGTTGTTTTTGAACTTTCTGCTTTCATGAACGTTTTGGCGAGCTTCTTGAAAAGCCACAAGTACACAGAGAAAGCAAATTAGACAATGTGTGCGACTGTGAACTCCGACTAAGTTCATTTACTGCAGAAGTAAACCATTAAAATCAAACACAAAAAGAATCTGGACTTGTTTGAACACCGAGCCAAAGAAAAATGTCTGTAATGGAGCAATAAAGTAGAACGTCACATTTTATGATTCCGAAAACGACGGAATCAGAAGCAGCTGAATTTCTCCTTCTTCTTTTTTTTGTTTTTAATTAAAATATATAATTAGTCAAAGACATAGAAATAAAAAAAATAAAAATCTAAATTAATTAAATGAATGACAATTTGAATATTCAAGGAATTAATATTTAAGAGTAGCTGAAAAAAAAACAACCTAGGCCTAAAAAACAGTTGATGAATAAATAAATTAAATTAAAAAAAATTACAATTTGATAATTGAATATATTAATTCTTAAAAAATAATCATGTATTTGAAAAACAAATAGATAAGAAATAAAAACATGGGACCTAAAAAAAAAACAGGTGATAAATAAATTAAATTTAAATTAATTACAATTTGATAATTGAATAAATTAATAATTAAAAAATAATCAAGTATTTTTGAAAACCAAGTAAATTCAAAATTAAAAAACGTAAACCCCTAAAAAAAAAGGGTATAAATAAATAAAAAAATATAATAATAATAAATAAATAATAATTTACTATTGTAAAATTGAGTGAATTAATTCATTAAATTAATGAATTAATTAAATAAAGAATAAATAAATGTAGTTCAACTTTCAAGGACTACCGTGACCTGGATAATTCATAATCCACACAAACATATTATTTTTGTTATATAAAAAAAAGTAAATTTTCTCAAAAAGGTCTTTTTTAAAATTTGGAAACAGAGGAAATGAGATTTCAAATTTGTCTCCAAATTACACAATTTTAGTCATAAAATGTTGTCCGCTTGGGTTTTCTTTTATTTAAAAAAAAGTAATGATTCATCACAACAAATAAATAAAAAAATCATTCCAAACACGTTCGAACATCAAACAGAAAACCTCGCGCGCCTCAGATTGTCGACTTTCCAGTCAAAAATAAACCAAACGAGAGAAAATATATGAACGGAACCCATTATTCTTGGCTCATTCTCTCTCTCTCTCTGCTTTAACAAAAATCAGATGTGGACCCAGACCCCCGGACCCACATGGGAGTTCTTGCGCGCATGCGGGAGCGCACGGCGCGGCGCGCGCTCCGGTGTCAGACCGCTCCGAACTCCCGCAGCGGTCGGTCACCGCCGGTGGATCGCGGCGCTGGTGTCTGGCAGCAGGAATTCTGGGAGTGGAAATTCAACACTGTTGCGTTCACGGCTCGCCTCTGCTGTCTGACAGTCGGTCGGTCTGCTTTCCCGGAGAGAGAGAGAGAGAGAGAGAGAGAGAGAGAGAGGCGGAGAACAGGGAGGAGGGAGGAGGGAGGAACGAACCGGAGAGAAGCGCTCAGACGTTCTTCACCGCTGCTCCTCACTCCGTTCTCCCACTTGGAAGTAGACCCACGCTCCTGTTTGGCACCGGAGGACCGAGGCTGACAACC
Source organism: Lophius americanus (assembly GCA_037951165.1). NCBI lineage: Eukaryota > Metazoa > Chordata > Actinopteri > Lophiiformes > Lophiidae > Lophius > Lophius americanus. Next base: position 3,155,544 of record JBBDHG010000210.1, on the reverse strand, counting down.
GGAGGGGCGCCCACGGCTGACACTTTTCCCACCCGCCGGATTCTGATTCCTTCGCTTCACTCCTGCTGCCTTTTGGATTATTACTATTATCCTCGTAATTATTTCCACATTCTCGGAGCGTGGAAGTTATTCCCTGACAGCCGCGGGGATGAGGTGCTGAAGCGCGCAGGATGCTACAACAACCACGGCTCTCACTCTGACTTATTCTATCCGGACCTTCTTTCCTCGTGTTTTTGTGTGATTTTCTGCTCCACGATGTCTGCCTTGTACCATCTAAGGACGCGCCGTGGATTGCTATTCTTCCTTCTCACCCGGATCATCTCGGTGTCCTCGCTGGCTCAGTCCGGTACGTGTTATTTGCGCGGACGCATGTGGCCCATCGTTGATTTTGCGCATCTTTTCTTTTTTTTTGCACCTCTCACCTGTTATTACCAAACCCTTCCTTCCGAATGTCGGATCATTCAAACCTGCTTTTATTTCATCTTTGGCTATTATAACCGTTATAACTGTGTAATTACGCAAAGTAGCCCCCAAAATCCTCACAAGCTAAGACCCCCCCCCCCTCACATCTAAGCCCCATATCGGAGCTTTTTACGCACGAGCCTGAGATATTAGGAGAAAAGTCGTCTCATCAAATCCTTCAGGGAGAAAATGAAAAAGCTCTGTGCAGGAGAGGCACCTTCGTGGGTGTGGGAGCGATGCGCCGTTCAGTGCGGGATCCTGAGATTTATCACCTTGCTGAGACCGGGAGGAAATTCCTAGGATTTATGGTAACAGTGTGCAGATGGGAGCCCGGCGTGGAAAATGTTCTGCCACCGTCATTTCTTTTATTTGTTTTTTTTTTCACTCCTCTGGTGGATTTATGGTGACGACCAGCTGGAGGTCTCGGTATCATATCTCCCATCCTCCGAATGTTCGGCGCGCTATAATGTGCTGCAGTCCACTTCAAGTCCTTTGCTTCTCCTCTAACTGCAACTTTCTCCCCCTCCACCTCCACCTCCACCTCCACCCACCCACCCAACCACCCCTCTCCTCCCTCACAGATAAATGCGGGGGGAACATAGAGATCCACCACGCCAACTACCTGACCTCCCCTGGATACCCCATAGCCTATCTGCCCTCCCAGCAGTGTGTGTGGGTGATCAACGCTCCAGAACCGGGTCAGAAGATTCTCGTCAACTTCAATCCGCATTTTGACTTGGAGGACAGAGACTGCAAGTAAGAGTTCACTCCTCACTTTTTCCCTCCTCCTCTCTCACCCTCCCTTACTCTCTCTTTCGCCCTCTCTCTCTCTCTCTCGCTCTCTCTCTCAAACCTGCCTGGATACAGAGTGAAACTCTGCCCCCTATTGGTCAAGCAGGGTCCTGCCGGGGAGCAGGAAGGTTGAGGCTCCTGGAGTTGATTCAGAGGAAATGATGGGTTTCCTGCTGGAGGAGGAGGAGGAGGATGAGGAGGAGGGTGGTGTCTGCTTGTCTGTGCCTGATTGTGTGGCTACCTTTCTTTTTTTTTTATAGATGGAGTTTCTGTTTGCGTTTCATTCGGAGCGAATCTAGCTTTTGTTATTTGAAGAAACAGAGCCTGGCGTAAATCCGCAGCTTGTCCGATGAGTTGCTGTCATGTTTTTTCTTCTCTGATCCCAGGAAGCTGAAGGAGACAAAGCAAAGCTGCTGGTTTTTGTCTGAAAAGTGTCTGCGGTGTGTTTTTTTTTTTTTTTTCTCTGCTTGGGTTTTCGTCATAATTTATAGTTACGTCCAGAAGAGGAATTCAAAATCAGAAAAAAAATAAAAATCCACCGAGGCAGAGGCTGTGTGTTTATACGCTGCGTTTGGCTTTTGCATAAAATGATAACCTTTTGTTGTTGTTGTTGTTGTGGTTTGGCCTTTTGTTTCCGTTCCACGTTGCCAAGGCAACAATGCAAACTTTTATAAACAGGCTCCAGGGTTTAATCTGTAGAAAGTCCAGCGTTACCAGTTCTTGTGTTTCGCTTCAGCCTAAATAAAAACCCAAATCCTGCTGCGTTTTACTAAAATGTTTGATTTTAAGCTTTTGACACTTAATTTGTTTGCATGTTTTTTGTTTTTTTTTTACATATTTTATGCAATTTATTTGTTTAAGATTTCAGACGCTCAAAAAATTTACCATAAAATGAGAATTATTTTTGGTTAAGCATGTTTTTAAACCGTGAAGAAACTTAAAAAAAATCTGATTTTTATGTGAAATTTTCGATTTTCAATTAGATTCTTAGCGTCTTCTTTTTTTAGTGAACTGTGTTTTTAGAAAACTTTCAAGATTTCAAGATATAAAATTCTGTTAACTAAGTTTTCACATGCTTTCAAATTTCCCAAAAAGAATTCTTATTGAAGAAGGAGTTTTGACCAATATTATATATTTTTGTTTGTTTTGTTTTATAAAGTTACATAATTCTGTTTAATAAATCCTCACACGCTTAAAAAAAATTCTTACATATCAAATAAGACTTTCTCAATAGCCACGGTTGATGCCTCCTCCTCCCTCGCCCCTTTTGACCTGTGGTGTCCCCCAGGGCCCTATCCTCGGCCCCTTACTCTTTAGCATACATGCTGCTACTGAGTCGCATTAAAAACAAGCTCAGTCACATTTTACTACAAAAGATAATAAGTCAAAAAATGCTCAAGAAAACACCTGATCAGCGCAACTCTTCCTCACTTTATCGACAATTAGGTGAATTTATCAAGAAAACTAAGGAGGTCCGATCAGCATGAAGGGATTGTTGGACTCTGTTTTTATGGTTGAAATTGGCTTAAAAAACTTTACTGGACGCTTTCCTTTAGCTTCACCCTGCAAAAAACCTGTAAACAAGCCCCCATGCGGAAACACATACAACCCCTAACCCCCCCAACCCACCCCCACCCCTCTGTTTGACCCAGAGACACACTCTGGATCGTGTGCATCCACACAACAAGCCCTGTGTTGCCCGCTTCCATAAATAACTTTGTTTTTTTTTTTATGTCGGCTCCTCTGTCTTTTTTTTTTAAAGCTCCATAAACGGCTCCTGTGTGAATCTCCTCTAATACTATTGGATCACATTCCACCGCCGGGGGACTAATAAAGCGTTAGTGTTCCGCACACATAGTGGGTGCTGTGTTGGAATCGCTCACCTTCCCAACGACGCGGGGGGGGGGGGGGGGGGGGGGGGGGGGGGGGTCGCTTTCATCTCGGGGGTAGGAAACAAAAAACAACATGTTCTGCGACGTGTAACAACCGCGCCAGTACGCAATAATAACGTTTAAGTACTCAATGAAATGTAGTACGTCTGGGCGATAAAGTTTTAGACGGTGTTTAGCACCGCCGCCCCCCCCTCCCCCCCCCTCCCCCACCACCACCACCATTGTCCGCTCAAATTACCTCTGCTTGGGTTAATGGACTGGAAGGAAGGAGGCGGCAGTGACGTGAGATATTAAAGTCTCATCGGGGGTCTGACTTTAGATGATGATGTCATCACCCAGCTGAAGACCACCCTGAAGGCCGTTCGGCTGCAAGAGTGAGTCTCTGTCGGAGAATTCAGATGGAATCCATTACATCACAAGGATATACGTTATTAATGCTATTGACTGCTAGCTTGTCTTAGCATTCAAAGCGGCTAATGATATCAGTTATCCTACACGTTAGCTTTGACCTTCAGTGAACAAGTGTGTAGGGAGGGGTGAGCTGAGGTGCGTTCTACTTGTGTCAATGTGGGACCGCCCCCAAAGTTTACGCACTGGACCTTTAAAGTGTCCTTGTGTGTTTAATTGTTAAAAGATTGTGTTTTGGGGTTATTTAAGAGATTGCGTGCTGTAGATGTTTACGTGTAGCATACTGTAGCAGACGGTGAGTTTGGTTGTGTTTGTGTGTGTGTGTGTGTGTGTGTGTGTGTGTGTGTGTGTGTGTGTGTGTGTGTGTGTGTGTGTGTGTGCATGCAGGAGGAAACAATTCAGCCAACAACTAAAAAGATGTCCCGAATTTTCCCCGCGTCTCTGCTCTGTTTTATGGCGCTCTGCGGGGAATCTCTCTGCGGGTATTTCAGCCGTTAGACATGTTCCGGTGCTGCTCCAGCCCGCGGAGGCGGAGCCTGAGGATCGCAGCACGTCTGAGCCAAGAACTGTCGTCGGTTCTTCGCCAACGTCTGCTCGGTGACCCCGGCGGGTTGAGTCAGCGGAGGGTTGGCCAGCGTAAGAAAAGGGCGTCCCCCGGACCGCTGAAGCCGGTAAAAGCTCGGAGACACGGATCGATAGTTTCTCCTCTTCCTCTTGACGTTGCGACTTCATGATGCGGAACAAGTGGGATTACATTCCTCTCGCGTTTACCTCTTCTCCTTTTTTTTTGCGTGATAACGCAGCATTTAATTTGTTTTCCCCACTTCTTCAGTTTTCATCCTTCACCAATTCTGCTGGCAGAAAAATAATATGTATTTATAAAACTCTGTAATTAGGGAACATAATTATAAACCCTGGGTCCGCGGGGCCCGCGGGGGGAAGATGTGTTGTGACACAGATGTCAGAAACGCCGGCCAACGCCGGCTGGAGGCCGGAGGACACCGGCAGTACGGCGTCTCTGTTTGGTTTTTAGAAAACCTCATACGTGCGTCACAGCACTGAGACGTTTCTGTTCCACTTCTTGTCCTGTAATCTAATTAAGGGACTGGGAGTTAATGGGGAAGCGGTGGCAGGCGATCAGATGAGGGTGGAGGGTTGTATCTGAATCAAAACTGACCTAAAACTTCTTTTTGAAGCTGTACTGGAAGCTAAATGCTACTCGCTTGATTTCACTGCAGGAAAAATTGTAAATCTCTTCGGACTGAACCTCGAAAAGGTAATTTTTTGCATAAAGAGCTATAATTATAATGATTTTTCAGTTGACTATCCCTGAGCAGCAGTGGGTATACCCCCCATTTGTAGTCTGGATACTGGTGGTGGTGGCTGATGATTCAGCTTAGACTGATGAATGATGAGTTGAGGCTAAAAATGAAGGTCTGACACTGTAATAGGAAAAAATGTGGCCAGCTGATGAGAACAGCTGATATGAAATAGCATTTAGCACTAATAAATAAACTAATAAATAAATAAATAAACTAAATAGCACTTTGAGCTAACCTCCGGGAAGGACATCTCGGTTTCTCCTTTATGCCACTGCATTTAAGTCACATCAGAGTTCGACTCTGGTTTTATCAAAAGGCACTGATGTACAAATAAGCTTGTTTTTGTCCAAAACTTCTCAGAATCCAGTTTGTATCGGTATAAAAGTCATATTTTGATACGCAGGAACCAGAGGAATGTTCCGAATGAGCTTTCTTTCATCTGTAATTTGAATATACACCAATACAGAATCGCTCCACTCTGCAGAACAATCAGGGGGTCAAGGGGTCGGATCATATTCAGATTCCGACGCATTGGAAGCTTGTCTCCTGACAGAAACAAAGATTTTAACTGGCGGTAAAACATCTGACCTGCTGTTTCCAATCATGTGGGCTCAACCAGCGAAATAAAACTCAAATATCGACTCAGGATATTTTTAAGTGGGACTGTGGTCGCGCCGACGCTTGAAGCCCGGCTCGGCGGGCATATTGAGAACATTTGACTCGGTCCCAAAAACAACACGCCCCTGCCAAGTGAGCGAGCGCCGAGCTGCACCCCCACCGCCGTCCAGCGCCGACCCAACGCAACAAATAAGGAAACCCGCCGAGAAAAAACTCAGGCCCCTAACTAAACAGCCAAATGTTGAGGTGGTTGTTGGGTGGCCAGCAGTCAAAGAGTGTCTTAAAGGAGTAGTTCAGCCAAAAATAACTGTTTGAATACGGGGGTGGTGGTTATTTCACTACAGTAATACGACGAGGTGTTGGTAGAGTTCCCTAACACGATGAAGACTCGTATCCTAAGCCTTTAAAAACAACCTAAAGATACATAAAATGATTCCGCACAGCCTGCAGAGAGTAATCCAAGCCTCCAGAAGCCCAGAGATTCCAAACTGATTTAAGAGGACACCTCCTTAAAGCTGAGATTTGAACTTTAAATGAAAGTCTGAAGCGGATTGGCGAGGTAAAGAAATGATTCTACCTCCTCGCAAATTTATGCTCTCTGTAGGATTTGATGTCAGGTGTCCGAGGTTGAAGCAGCGGAGGAGTGAGAACCTGGCTGTCAACTAAACCAACATCAGAATGACAGCGGAGAGACGAAGCGTAGTTCAATTTTGACAGCTCACAAATGATTGGCTGAGGGAGAAAGTGATTGAGAGGTTGGGACCTGAGGAGAAGAAGAAGGAGGGAGTGAACCTTAAAGATTAGACATCAGGTGTCATAATTAGGATTACAGCTCCTCCCATGGCAGCGGTTATGATCAACCGCCTAATCGGTGCCTGCGATTTGATTTAACATTAATTATCTCGGTACCACGGCACCTGTCAGTGGGCGGGATCTATGTGGCAGCAGGTGAACATTCTGTCCTGAGGTTGATGTGATGGAAGCAGGGAAAATGCGGCTTTCGCTGCCTTTGCTTCATTTTATTCCATTTTCTTGGGGTCCTTTGGGGTCGGAGCTGGTGGCTCAGTGGGCTGAACAGAGATGCTGAAGTGGAAGGCTTGGTGTTGTTGGTAGATTTAGAGAATGGAAGTAACTCAGGCACTAATGGCGAAATCTACATGATTTTTTTCCTTATCCTTAGGTTCTGCTGTGTCTCGGCGGAGGTTTGTGGTCTCTGAGTGCTTATTTTGGTTTTATCGTGAATTCTTTTACTCAACCACAGTTTGGTAATAACCCAGGTTTACTCCGATTGGAAGAAATTAAAGGGGAGAAAGTGAGAACACGGTACCTCAGAGTGGCATTAGTTCGGATACGGGTTACCAAACATTAAGTTGGTGGTCCAGCTCTGCACGGAAACCGGCAACGTGACCAGTAAATAATCGGTTCCACTGTTTACGTGGTGCTGTTGGTCTGTTTCGATGGGTTCGTGGAAAGGTTTTTCACTTCCCCTCTACAACTAAGTGAAGGTCTAATCGGGTGTTTTGTGCTGTTTATGTGGAGCGTTGTCATGCTGATCGGGATTTTTAAACGCATTTTAAAGGGGGTTGAGGAAGTCAAAGTCGTTGGATTCCACAGAACAGCTCTTGTACCTGAAAGAATAGATGCTGGTTCTGATAGAAAGGTTTCAGAACACACAGCGACATCACAGCACTGTTCTGGTGGGGGAAAAAGGCAGCATACACAATGTGACGCTGGTAGTTTTAATGTTATGGTTGATGGTTTTTATAGTCACTTATATGTGAAATGGCTTAAGAGGGATAGACCTAAAACTCACCTAAGCCGGAGGGCTTTGCTGGGGCGAGGGGCGTCTGGAAGAACCTTCCTACCCTGTAGTTTGTGGAGGATGTTGGTTCTTCACACGTCCATTAAGGGTCAGTGTTTGTCCTCTTCGGTACAAACGAGGTCGTTGTTACTGCGTTAGTTTCCGCTCCCATGATGATAAATATCGTCTTGACGGCGGGGAGGTGGAGGAGGAGAGCGAAAAAGAGGAAGATGTTTTGAATTCCTCTGCAGGGGTGATGGAAGAACCACTTGTTCTTTGAGTCCCGAGGCTAAGAGCTCTGTGATTAGTCAAAAAAAAAAAAAAAGGTTCCTCAATCCGACGGTCGCTGGATCCGGATCCCTCAGGCCGGTGTCATCACAGGAATGGAAACCCACATTGTGTGCGTGGGTCGGAGTGTTTATGCGTGGGTGGGCTGGTAGGATCTGGTCGGTCACAAAGTCCCTCATGGGTTCTGTGTTCCTGTCACGTCATGTTTTCGAGTTTGTATTATTTGGCAGATGGTGTTCTTCAGTTATTTGAATCAGATGTTTCAGTTTAAGTTTAAGTCAATGGGTGGATGGATGGATGAGAGATGAAGATGGGTGGATGATGATGATGATGAAGAGGAATGCATCCGACGGCTGCTGATGGATAAAGAATGGAAGGATGAGAAATGTATTTTCTGCCTGATAGGAGGATGGATGTGATGGATGGATGATAGATGGAAGAATGACAGGAGATTTGAATGAAGGTTGAATGTGATGGATGGACGGATGAACAGACGGATGAACAGACGGATGGACGGACGGATGGATAGATAGATAGATGGATGGATGGATGGATGGATGGATGGATGGATGGATGGATGGATGGACGGATGGATGGATAGATATATGGATAATGGACATCTAGGTGGATGGATGGATGGACAGATGTGTAGATGGATGGATGGATGAACAGATGGATAGACGGAAGTATGGATGATTGATGGATTGACGGATGGACAGATCTGTAGATGGATGGATGGAAGGATGGATGGATGGACAGATCTGTAGATGGATGGATGGAAGGATGGATGGATGGACAGATCTGTAGATGGATGGATGGACACGGTGTTTGCTGGATGGTGGGATTAATGGACAGACGGACAGATTGGTGGACGAAGGGCTAGATAGATGGATAAATGGATAGAAAGGTTGATGATGGATGATTGCAAGGATGGACAGAAGGACTATCCATCTGTCCATCCATCCCTCTGTCTTCCAAGCAGATGGATGATGAGTTTTTTTTTGTGAATGGACTGAGGAATTGTTGGATGATTGCAGGGCTCCCAGTTGGAATGAAGGATTGTGGGACGGATTCCTGAGGGCAAAGCGGCGCTGAAAGTTATTTATCCCAGTGTTCGTGCCACATCCCTCACCTCCGCCTCTCTAATGCGGCCGTAGGCTGAGGCCACGTTTTCCGTGGCGATGCCCAACATTCCCCTCCAGATGTTTGTGTTTTCCACTTCCACAGCCACAGAGATCAAATGTGTTTCTGTCGGAGGAGGATTCGGCCGCGGTTCTCCTCCAAGGAAATCCGAGGCCTGAAATCACCGGTCGGTTGTTGTTGTTGTGATTTGTGGAATTACACTCATAAGATGTTACTGGGCTCATGTTACCGGGCCGGTTCTGTCCGGAAGGGTATCTGTCGTATAGCTTGTGCCACGCTGTTACATCACAGTGGCACTAGAGCCAATTCATTATGTGACAGAGGCACTAGAGCGACATCATTAGATCACAGAGGCACTAGAGCGACATCATTAGATTACAGAGGCACTAGAGCGACATCATTAGATCACAGAGGCACTAGAGCCAATTCATTATGTGACAGAGGCACTAGAGCAACATCATTAGATCACAGAGGCACTAGAGCGACATCATTAGATTACAGAGGCACTAGAGCGACATCATTAGATCACAGAGGCACTAGAGCCAATTCATTATGTGACAGAGGCACTAGAGCAACATCATTAGATCACAGAGGCACTAGAGCGACATCATTAGATCACAGAGGCACTAGAGCCAATTCATTATGTGACAGAGGCACTAGAGCAACATCATTAGATCACAGAGGCACTAGAGCGACATCATTAGATCAAAGAGGCACTAGAGCCAATTCATTATGTGACAGAGGCACTAGAGCGACATCATTAGATCACAGAGGCACTAGAGCGACATCATTAGATCACAGAGGCACTAGAGCCAATTCATTATGTGACAGAGGCACTAGAGCGACATCATTAGATCACAGCGGCACTAGAGCGACATCATTAGATCAAAGAGGCACTAGAGCCAATTCATTATGTGACAGAGGCACTAGAGCGACATCATTAGATCACAGAGGCACTAGAGCGACATCATTAGATCACAGAGGCACTAGAGCCAATTCATTATGTGACAGAGGCACTAGAGCGACATCATTAGATCACAGCGGCACTAGAGCGACATCATTAGATCACAGAGGCACAAGTGCATTATAAATTAAATGTATTATTATTATTATTAGAGCGACATCATTAGATCACAGCGGCACTAGAGCCATGCCATTATGTCACTGCTTTCTTTTGCCAAACAACGCCCAGGCTGTATTTGTTGACGTGATTACATCCACTGACGAAGAGCAAAGAAGAGCGAAACGTTGTGACAGAAAAACAAAATAGAGAACTAAACACACCTGTTTGACTCGATGAGGTCAGAATCTGATTTAGGTTTTAAGACGCTATTTCCTTTTTTCCGATCAGGCAACATGTACGATATGCTTGTTTAAAATTAAATGAAGCAAAGCCTCCCCGTCAATCAGGCGGGGCTGTTTACACATGTGACTTCTCATTCGTCACCCACATACGCCCCCCCCCCATAGGGTGGTCCATTTTTAATCTGACGTCCGTCCACGCCAAACCCATTCTCTCTCCCTATGCTGTAATAAACCTTTCAACGTGGCGAGTCAGAGTCCCCAGCGCCAGAAATCAGGTTCACAAAGGTCCGAATGTATCTATAGATGACTTTTACTCCAGTGTTTCTGAATTGCGGTGAGAACATTAGCCGACTCTCGCCGGCTGCCTCTTGTCTCCGGGCGGCAAATATTTGTGTAATGGAAGGAAGGGTGAACTCTCAATCCTGCTATTGTTGCTCTTATTCAACTTCAGGTTGTTTGGATTTGCCTTCTGGAACAATTACAGACCCCAAACCCTGCGTTCCATCAGAACCAGCTCACACACACACACACACACACACACACACACAGGAAGGTAACTGTATACATGTGCAGTGAGGGACGTGTACAAGCACACAAACAATAAACTACAAATAGTTGTAATCAGGTCCGTGGTGGACGCCCTGCTCAGTCACTTACACTCGAATGAAAACAGATGTCAGATTAGATCTTTAACAGGCAGATTAACGAGCGTAAGCATGAGGAGAGGGGAGGAAACCCCGTTAGCGGCGTCTCACACACACACACACACATGAACATAATCCCAGGATTTACCCGATTAACTCGCTGATACACTGCAGATGTTCCAAACGCACCAATCGGACTCAACAGTTGGATTTCTAAGGTGACGATAAAAATCTTGCATTGGATTATTTCACAGCATCTTTTTGACGGAATATTTTTTCTACCAAGGCTCCGCAGTCCCCTTTATTTAGATTAAACCCTAATCCAGGGTCCGACATGACATGTGGACTCTCATAAACCTAAAGTCATGCATCTGTTCCTTTATGTAAAGAAGCCGCTCAGAAAACGGATAATCTCCTCAAAAAGTCTCCGTCATGAACAAGTGTGAAAAATAGTGAAATGTATAATTCTGCATGTTGGAAAGGAACCGGCTCAGGTGGTTGTGGCATCTGGTTAGGACGCCTCCCATTGCAGGTAGACCTAGAACATGCTGGAGGGACTAAAGATCTCCGGGATGAGCTGGAGAGTGTTGCTGGGGAGAAGGACGACGGCAATATCAATAAAAAATACATAGAGATGACGCATTCGGGCAAATTTCCCCGTTTTTTCTCTTTAACAGGGTTTTGGGGGTCGGGATCCTATCCCAGCTGACATAGAGATAAAAGTTCACGCTCACATTTACTCGTAGGTTTTTTTGACTGTGGGAGGAGCCTGGAGGAGCGAACCCATTGTAGAGGGTGGATTTGAACCCAGAATAATGTGGACATCAGGTTTTATATTTATTGAGTCTTAAGAATCTCAAAATACTTAAAAAAATACATAATGTGTACTATTACAGTATAAACTGTTAAAATTAAGAGCGGAGAGCAGAAAGAACAACAGCTCGAGCGCAGAGAAGAATTCCAGAATAAACCGTCTAGGACTGTGGACAAAGGGGAACCAGATGTCCTGAAAAAAGTCCGGTTTGGTTCCGAATGACGGTCAGGCTATAAAAATAAAAAAAAGTCAAGGCCATTCAGGTTCAACTGAGAAGAAGAACTTCTCTGGCCCCGCCTCTTCATCCACACATGACTTTTTCTACATGCCCCACCCCTTTCCCCCCAGTCTAAATTGCAATTGTGAAACAAAAATCAAAAGAAATTCCTGAATCGGGCTCTTAATCCAGATCTATTCCAAAATTGAATCGGTTCATCGTCGATCCACATCCAACCCTTTCCAGATATTATTTATTTTGAGTTAGCAGCAATAATTACCGATTATAAAAAAGGTGACATCATTAGCCGACTGTTACGTTTGGATTAAATCAAAGAAACCACAATGTTTGGTCGGATACTTACTCAGACCATTATTCCATCCTTTCTTTCTTTTGGCGTTCTCAGGCTTAATGGACGCTACAAATCTCGTTTATTGTTCCCACAATGCCGTGGAAGCCCGGCCCATTCCAAAGCAGGAGACACCTCCAACAGTAGAAGCCCCCGCCAGAGGTTGATTCTGGAGGTCCGGATGATTCGTATACGGCCAGCGAAACTAGTCAGCTTTAAGTTTTTGGGAAAGTGTTGGCCCTCATATTTGTTGAAGGAAGCAAAAGTTTGGACTTTTTCCGGGATTGCCGTCCAGCCGGCTCGGCTTTCACACCTAATCACAGCTCTCAGGGAAAACGGCCTCAGGTCCAGGGAAATAAGTCCAATTGGCTCAGGAAGAAGTAAAAGCCCTTTCATGAACTTTAAATATCTCAAACTTGACTGTCTTCATTGTAGCTTGTGACGTACGTAGCTACATTGGCCTCTTTTCCTTTTTTTTTGTCTGCCAAATTAGCAAAAACGAGACGAATCCTCTGGAATAAATAGAAATGGTTGAACATCTGGGAGCTGAATCTGCCTCATTGTGGACCCCGAAAGACCCGCGGAGATTCAATGTCACGCTGCGGACTGGTCAGCTTTGTGATTGCGGTGGTCGGAGGATGGTCAAACTTTTGACCCCTCGTAAGGAAGATGCCCGGCAACAGAAGCTTTGTCCCTTTGAACGAGTATGACGGACAAACCCGTCCTCCATCTGAGCCTGTTCTGTGGGAGCCTGCACAAAGAAGTCTTTCTCAGCTGGTAGAGGAATGTGTTGTTTCTGTCTGCGCTCAAACGCCCCAGGGTGACCTCCCATTAAGACAGGGAGGTGGAAGATACACTCCTGTGCAGACGGTAGTCAGATGGAAGTGTGTGGGCGGCTCGCACACTCACTCACACCGACACACACTAGAAGTATAAAAAGACACATATATATATTTTTGCTATATATGTGTGAAACAAACGTCATAGATGACCCAGATTTTTCAGGTCGGCGCCACGCCGCGCCAATAAAACCTTGGGAATTTCATTTTTGCCGTTGTTGAGGAGCTGGTTGTCTCCTTTGGGTGCTTGAGGAGTGAAGGGGCGGAGACTGAGTCTTTGTGGGTCATGTGATCTGACTTATTTAGAATGAGAATCACTGCTGACTAAAGGAAAGACAACAGGTTTTAAGGAAATGGCTGTTTGTGTTGATAGCAAAATCTTCTGTATGTGTGTGTGTGTGTGTGTGTGTGTATGTATGTGTGTGTGTGTGTGTGTGTGAGGTGTGTATGTGTGTGTGTGATGTGTGTGTTTGTCAGTACTTCATCTGTTCTGTCTACACATACAGAGAAGCTCAAAGCAAGATTAGTGATTTTATTACTAGTACAAACAAGTAGTGGTAGCAGTAGTACAGGTCGTAGTGGTAGTAGTACTAGTGGTAGCAGTAGTACAGGTCATAGTGGTAGTTGTACTAGTGGTAGCAGTAGTACAGGTCGTAGTGGTAGTTGTACTAGTGGTAGCAGTAGTACAGTTCGTAGTGGTAGTAGTACTAGTGGTAGCAGTAGTACAGGTCGTAGTGGTAGTTGTACTAGTGGTAGCAGTAGTACAGGTCGTAGTGGTAGTAGTACTAGTGGTAGCAGTAGTACAGGTCGTAGTGGTAGTTGTACTAGTGGTAGCAGTAGTACAGGTCGTAGTGGTAGTTGTACTAGTGGTAGCAGTAGTACAGGTCGTAGTGGTAGTTTTACTAGTGGTAGCAGTAGTACAGGTCGTAGTGGTAGTAGTACTAGTGGTAGCAGTAGTACAGGTCGTAGTGGTAGTAGTACTAGTGGTAGCAGTAGTACAGGTCGTAGTGGTAGTTGTACTAGTGGTAGCAGTAGTACAGGTCGTAGTGGTAGTTGTACTAGTGGTAGCAGTAGTACAGGTCGTAGTGGTAGTAGTACTAGTGGTAGCAGTAGTACAGGTCGTAGTGGTAGTAGTACTAGTGGTAGCAGTAGTACAGGTCGTAGTGGTAGTTGTACTAGTGGTAGCAGTAGTACAGGTCGTAGTGGTAGTTGTACTAGTGGTAGCAGTAGTACAGGTCGTAGTGGTAGTAGTACTAGTGGTAGCAGTAGTACAGGTCGTAGTGGTAGTTGTACTAGTGGTAGCAGTAGTACAGGTCGTAGTGGTAGTAGTACTAGTGGTAGCAGTAGTACAGGTCGTAGTGGTAGTTGTACTAGTGGTAGCAGTAGTACAGGTCATAGTGGTAGTTGTACTAGTGGTAGCAGTAGTACAGGTCGTAGTGGTAGTAGTACTAGTGTTAGCAGTAGTGCAGGTCGTAGTGGTAATAGTAGTAGTGGTAGCAGTAGTACAGGTCGTAGTGGTAGTTGTACTAGTGGTAGCAGTAGTACAGGTCGTAGTGGTAGTTGTACTAGTGGTAGCAGTAGTACAGGTCGTAGTGGTAGGTGTACTAGTGGTAGCAGTAGTACAGGTCGTAGTGGTAGTAGTACTAGTGGTAGCAGTAGTACAGTTCGTAGTGGTAGTTGTACTAGTGGTAGCAGTAGTAAAGGTCGTAGTGGTAGGTGTACTAGTTGTAGCAGTAGTACAGGTCATAGTGGTAGGTGTACTAGTGGTAGCAGTAGTGCAGGTCGTAGTGGTAGTAGTACTAGTGGTAGCAGTAGTACAGGTCGTAGTGGTAGGTGTACTAGTGGTAGCAGTAGTACAGGTCGTAGTGGTAGTAGTACTAGTGGTAGCAGTAGTACAGGTCGTAGTGGTAGTAGTACTAGTGGTAGCAGTAGTACAGGTCGTAGTGGTAGTTGTACTAGTGGTAGCAGTAGTGTGGTGTTGGAGATAGTAGTGGTGCAGTAATAGTGGTAGTTGTAATAGTAGTAGTAGTAGTAGTAGTAGTAGTAGTAGTAGTAGTAGCAGAGGTAGTAGAAATTACATTTGCGGTCATTGTAGTGGTTGTACTACCAGTACTAGTGTTACTAGAAGTGTTGAAGGTTGTCGTGGTAGTATTTGTTGAAGTGGTAGTATTTGTTGTAGTACTAGCATTTGTTGTGGTTGTAGTATTTGTTGGGGTGGTAGTAGTGCTAGTATTAGAGTTAAGGAGGAGAAGATGCTTCCTGCCACGTTTCAAAAATGGCTCAAGAAGGGTTAGATTGACACAAGGAGGTTCAAGGTTTGAATCAAAGATCTGAAGGTAGTGCTGGAGAAACGAGTCCAATCCATGGAGGCCCGTCATCAGAATACACAGGAGTTAACGGATCTCCTGCTAAAGTCTTTGTTCCAGTTCCAGAGTCCACCAAGGTCGGACTGTTTTGACGGCACACGATATTATAAAGGCATGTAGTCATAATGTTATGGCTGACTGCCGGAAATGGAAATTGCCTGCGAGGCGAAAATTAAATCTAATAGTCTTAACTCTGTGCTCATGCTTTCACTGAGAGCCTTTTTTTTCGGTGTCGCTGCTGCAATAATGGTCTGGTAACGCCAGCGCCAGTGATCCGGGACGAACAGAGGAGTCATTCTGCCGTTTTGTCTCTGCATGACGGGAAAAACGAAACGCGCTGGTCCACTTTTAACTTCTCCGCTGAAAAGGGGTTAGTCACAACGCCAGCAGGCGATTAGGCTTAATACAGCCATTCTGTGAGATGCAGGCTATTTCACTCCATCTAACAGTTTGCTCTTTATCTCTCTATCTGCCTCCCCGTCTGTCGGCGAGGGTCTCGCTGCCAGACTCGGGCGATTCCCCCGCCGGCCGTTTTCTACGCGTGCGTCTGAATGGAGACGCGGATTGAGTGTCCGCTGACAAAAGGCCTTTTTCCTCTCAAATCTCTCAGGCACTGGATTCAGGATGGAGACGTTTCGAACGCCCCGTCTGTGTCTGAGGCTTAAGTAACTCCAGACTAGCTCGCTTTGTCTTCCGTTAAACATTGTCGTCCACTATCCCCCCGGTGGAATTGTGGCGGTACTGCAGGCGCGACGTCAGAAGTCAATTAAGTGACTTTTGTCAAACTTTTTCCGATAACGCCCCCATTTTTGAATGACTTTCTCCGCGTTGAGTGTCAAACAGGAATTTCGGTTGATTTTCGTCCCTCCTTTAAATATCGTATCTGACCATTTACAGGGAATGTCAAGGTATTTGTTGGTATTTGAAAAATGCATTTAAAAAAAGGAATAATGAATATAAAATTTGGTTTGTGGCGCTGTACTTGCAATTTATTTCTTTCAGCACTATTTTTTTATGCAATAATGTATGACAATTTTTTTCTAAGAAGCCCTCGTAATCCTTGCCAGGAAGCATATTCTTAAAATGAATGAAACAACGCAATGTCTTTGTGTTATTCTTCATACATCTGACCTATTCTTTATTCTCATAAGGACTTCTGAGTCATAGTTTTCATAGTTCTATAATCAACTTTGTGCACTATGTTTATATGTATATGTTCCACTTTCTCTTTCTTCCTTTATGTGGACTGGATTGGTAATTAGCATTGCTATGCTAACAGCAGGTGTAAGCTATGTGGGGAAATACTGGATGTTATTCTCAATCATCGATAAGAGTTTGAACTGGAGATCCGAGTTTTTTCAGCTCATTTCCTCCCTGCTGGTCCCGGTACCTTCTAGGAGAGAGTTCTGTCAGATTAAGGCTGAATCCACCTCCTCCTCCTCCTCCTCTTCCTCATCTCTATTAATTTCCCGCCGCGTCTTCACGGCCGAGGTGAAGCATGAAGGGAACTCGAGCTTTAGCCGCCTGGCCCGCTTTTATTCTCTCACACTCAATGTGTCTCCGGCCGCCTGCGTGATCTCAGCGGGTTGAACACGGGATGTTCGTGAACATGCTCTCTGGAAGCATTCTTCTCCCACCAACATAAACTCCCATCTCGCTGATCGTCGCTCTCCGCCGTTAGTTTCAAAGAGGCTTTTATCGGCGCGGCGCAAAGTGAATGTGAGTGGGTGGACGGGCGGCTTCACGAAGTCTGAGGGTGATGAGAGAAGCTGACGTGGAGTTAGAGCTCTTCGGTGTAATGAGAGGCTCTGCAGACATTAATGAGAGTCGTCTGTATTGCGACTCCTCGCCTGCTGGAAGCTCTTCCACAACTCAGACTTCATTTCTAAAGGTTAGTTTAGAGTAAAGCTTCTCAAGTCTCTTTGAGAACATTTTTCTTTTTTCCCCAAGGGCCCCCTTTTGTAATCACAACATAGATTAAGATTAATTATATGTTAACTAACATTTATGGTATGTTTTAAATAGGAATCATGTTAAGACCATTTATATACTGTTTTTTTTTTTTTTTTTTTAAAGAAAGACTTCTTTTTTTTCTATTTGTTTTTTTTTTTTTGGAGATTTCAAATTTGACAGAACATAATCATAGATTCACAAAAACATGACTCCAGATCAATCCACCCGCTCAAAATTTTCTTTAAGGATCATAAACATTCAAGATTAGGCAGAAAAATAAAAGGAGGCGAAAAAATTAGATTCTATAAAGCTTTTCTACGTACGTATATAATAATAATAATAATAATAGTATATTACGTGTATTCCTTTCTATAAAGGTTTTCTGTATATACGTGTATTCCTTTCTTTATACGTTTCCCTCATGAAGCAACTTTCTGTATATATCGCTGAGCTCAGGTGCGTCACATTAACGAGAATAAATCTCCCGAGAAGGAGGGAGAAGCCGTCGCTAACCACCGAGCTAAAGAAGCTACGAGTCCTGAACGCACCTTTAAATAATGAGATTAATGAACGTGTGTGTCCAAAGAACAAACCAAATAGGACGTTGGCCGTTTGTGACGATGTTATGATGATGGTAGATAAACGAGGGCTCACACCGAGACAGGAAATGATGTAACGCGCTGACGGGAGCAAGTAGACCCCCTGTGTTCTCAGTCCTCCGCCACTGATCTAAAAATGTTTTCAATGACATGCTGCAATTCTATAGTTTATAGTGAATCATCTCACGGACCGCCTGCCTGTGGCTTACGGACTGCCAAAAGGTCCGCGGACCCCACTTTGACAAGTCGAGCCATTTATTTGTATAGAATGGATCCTGTGATGTCATCAAACACACCGGGGGGGGCTGCAGGCTCCATGTTGGGTGATACGTGAGGGGTTTCTGTGTGTTAGTGGCGTCTGACCAGTCGTTCTGAGCGCCGCTGGGAGGCTACAGATGGTGTTTGTGTGAGTGTGTGAGTGTGTGAGTGTGTGTGTGAGTGTGTGTGTGAGTGTGTGAGTGTGTGTGTGAGTGTGTGTGTGAGATGGAAACTCACTACGCTGCCACCTGCTATCATACAACAGTCCACCCTCCCGGTTTCTCACCTCCTCCATCTTCACCCAAAAATGTACATCGTCTCCTTCTCAACGTCTTGCTCACACTTTCTCACACACACACTCACACACACACTCTCACACACACTCACGCACACTCTGCAGTAGAGCTTCTGCAGCTTTTTCTTGTCCGTGTTCCTGGTTGGGATGTCTGTAGGGCGAGGAGACCCTGGTGTCGGTGCAGGAACCTCATTTCTCACGTAGCCTGGGAACGCCTCCGGATCCACCGGGACGAGCTGGAGAGTGTTGCTGAGGAGGGGGACGGATTGATTAATTGTTTTTTTTTACGTTTTTGAAGGAAGCCTCAGGCTTCTTCAGGGGTTTCTGAAGAACGCTTGGCTGCAGTAGAACTCTCTCGCGCACTGAGACTCAATCGCCGTGGCAGTGAGACGATGACGATTCAATCAGCATTTTTGCGAGTTGATGCACTGAAACCAGAACCGCACTGTTCTTCAGATGTGGTCTGGAAACTCGGTGAAGTTGTACCGTGAAACTTTAAGAATCAGAAGGAGCGGTAACCCTACAACCGCCGCCGGAAAAGTTTCCCTGCAGTTTAATATTCTTTAATCTGTGCAGTTTATCCTTCTGACGAATAAAATACTTTGAATTAATGTAATTCTGTTTCAAAGATGTCGTAGTTTGACATCTGACCGTAATTATTCAAAGCAAACTCTTCGGAACCTCTGAATCAAAACTAGGTCCACGCTGTCGTCCCCTCCGAGAAAAGGATTTATCCCCCAAAGGTCCCCAATCCCCTGCGTTGTACGAGCAATCCCCCTGATTTAACTTATTACCAGTATATATAGTAAAAGAAAATAAATTTAAAAGCTTTATGAAGTTAAAGTAAAATATGATATATACACGATATAGATCCTCTAGGCCATTCATACACACAACATTTGGACTCAATCGGGCCGATGGTTCGGAAGAGGTTCGGTCCAAAAACAGTGTTTTTGTTTGTTTTAAAGTTCGCCGTAATGAGTAAAATCGCAACTATTGGCGTAAAATATGATACATGCATGATAAATCTCCTTGAGTCGATTCATACGCACAACATTTGGACTAAATTGCTCAATGGTCAGTTCTTCCTTTCACCGAGGTCTACATGGGTTTAACATTTGAAAACGACCCATGACAGAGTTTTTGAGTTATGGCCGGAAAACACAGTTTTTTCTAGTTGTTTCTAGCTCCCCCTAGTGAGTAAAATCTGAACTATTTGAGTAATATACAAGATAAACCAGATAGATCTCCCTGAGTCGATTCATACGCGCCAAATTTGGACAAAATCGGAAGTTGAGAAATGATGGCCTCTTCTGGAGATAAAGGTCCTAGTGTCTGAAATATAAAACCGATCTTTTCAAAAATTAACCCAGTTCTTCCTCTCACTGAGGTTCATCTGGGTATAAAAACCTCTCGTTGCATTTTAAAAACGCAGAGATTCGGCGTCCTTCTTCTCCGCTGGAACACTCTGCATGTCACGGACTCCGTCCGCGTTGGAATGTTTCCTCTAAAAGTTTTTCTTGGGAAGAATCCTTTAACGTCTGGAGAGGAAACCGGCGAGCAGACGGCGTTTACGCTGACGGACGCCGGCCGCCGAAAGGAAAGAGCGGCAGATGGAAGAAGCGAGCGAGAGCGGCTGCAGGGAGAAACACTGAGTCACTCGCGGCGTTAAGCGGCGCTGTGCGGTAGGCGAACGGAACGCCGGCCCACAACCTGTAAAACGCTCCCCGTTATGCCATCCAGATGTGTTCTGGGAGCGACGCGGCCCGCGTGTGAATGAGCGTTGATGAGTGTGTGTGTGTGTGTGTGTGTGTGGAGAAGGAGCTCGGGAAGGAATGTTGTTCCGTGTGAAAAATTCCCGTCTCCGTCTGGATTTGTTCAAGAGGTTGCCGCCCCTTCATTTGTTTTAAACGGTTCAACGCTGCGGCTGCTCAGCGGTCACTTTCTGTTACAGCAGTTTTATTAGCGGGCCCAGCAATTAAACTGTGCGGGTGATCATGAGATATACTAATAATTACGTTTTTACCAGATTTTGGCACCAATTAATGGATCTTGTCGAAAAAGCTGCTGATATAAAACTTGTTCGCAGTTCTGAGCCATGAGGTAAAGTTCTCTACGCTCCAACGCTCGCCTCTGGTCCTGAACTCTGTGTGGCGACCTCAAGAATGATGTCACGGATACAAACGGACAAGATGAGCCCACTTCCTAGGGTGACCGGGCTCAGACTTAGAGTTAGGGTGCTGATTTGGAATTGAGGTGGGTCCTGGAGTGAGTCGCTGAATCCTCACTTTGAAAGGTGCTAGTAATCCAAAGTTATGGTTCTTACGGGTCCAAGTCTCAGGATTCTCTACTTTCCTACTGTTCCTAAAGCTCGGACTGAGTCTGGGAAATAAGTCTTCATGTTTGTTGAACCGTCTGCTTGGACTAGTCTGCGGAATGACCTTTAACCCCTGGACGACATTGTTACCCCCAATTTAAAGGCATTGTGAAGTTTTTGGAATCTAATGGTTTAATAATTGTGTTTTAATTGATTCTGAGTTTGCATTATCCTGCACTCAGTTTGGGTTTTCACTTTGCACCTATGATTGTTTGTTACTTTTAAATCTTGTGTCTGAAAGTTTCTGTACTGCCGCCACGTCGGCCAGGTCCCTAAGATAAAAGCCACTTCCATCTGAGTGGGTCTGGCCTGGTAAAATAAAGGTTAAATAAGGACAATTCAAAAATGTTGAGGTAGTTTCTGATTAGGCTTCTAAGGGATGGCTGGATCTGTGTCTTAAAAGGAGAAGCATTCTGACCATCAGAACCGGGCCACAGAGGAGCCGGCAGGTAAATTCAGAACTTTGGATCAGAACTTTCAGATTTAAGGCCCAACCAAAGTTACCTGAACTCCTTTTCTGAGGCAGCAAACCAATGCACCAGCTGTAAGGTCCGGTCCGCCGCTTTCCTGGCTGTTACCCATCATGCCCTCCGGAATTTGGACTCGTTAACGACGGCTAATTAAGAATCCTCCCTGGGGTGAAGGAAGTGAGCTACACATTTAAATTCTTCCAGGTTTTAGTTTACGTGCTTTCGAGTCCTCTCGCTCTTATTGTTGCTGCGGTTTCCGATAAATGGCAAAAAAAAAGTACGCAAAGTGCGAATGTTCCGCCTTCAGCGAGGCATTTTAAACGGACAGCTGCGTTTGGAGGGCATGAGCGGCCCGAGTGGCTAATGAGTGATGCGAGGGGGACGCCGGGGCCGAGGGACTGGACTTCAACCAGAGTGTGAAGAGACGGACCCACTTCGTTAAAGGGCCGGCGTCGGTAAACTGGCGCTGCCCGCAGGAGTGCCTTGCACTGAGTGAGGGCGACCATCTGCATGTTCTCCCTATGGCTCTGATTTTTTACGAGCTTCTGTGAGACCCCACAGCGAGGTGGAAATCCGACGCCGCGAAGGAAAACACCTAAACACCACCGACGGATCAGGATGGGCTGAGGAATAAACAACAACAACCAGATTAAAGGAGTTCTGGCTCGAAAAAATTTCACAAGCCTTTGACCAAGTTTGGTGAAAATCTCTGGAGTTGTTTTTATGCAGATTTAAAATAAACCTCTAAATTACCGGGAGTTCCCTCACTTTTAACAACACAACACACTGATTCAAAAAGCTCTCTCTCTCTCTCTCTCTCTCTCTCTCTCTCTCTCTTTAAAATCTGAACTTCAAGCTAAAAGCGTTAGCGCCTCCAGGCTAAGATGCTACGTTGAATGAATGTAAATGCCCGGTATTCACATTATGTATTTTATTTAGATCTCCATTAGTCGCCACAGATGTAGCAACAACGCAGTCAAGATGACATCATATCGGAAACAAACGACAACAAAACAACTGTGTGATTGAAATCCACGGCACAACGAAGAAGACGACGAACTACAAAAACAGTTAAAAACAATAAGAAAATCCAACGCAGTTGGTGACAACAAAGACATGGTGTCTAGTAAAAAGTAAAACCAGCTCAAAAATGATAATAGCATCAGTAAAAACGGTATTATCAGACGCAGGGGCTTAGAAATTGAAGATAAAATGAGGTAATAAGTGAAAAGTGTTGTGCTGTTTTGTTTTTCTGCCATCAGAGATTTCTTTAAGCTCTTCATTAAAAACAGATTTATTTGTTTGATTCTTATGATTCGTCAGTTGTTTATTCACATAATGACTGGAAACAGAAGGAAACCAGAACTCACTCCGCTGTTGCTATGCAGCTTTTAAATGGACTAATAAACAGCGATGTAAGCAGAGATCTCACAATTCTCTTTGTTCTGGTCCGGGGCCGCATGCTCATGCTTTAACAATCAACTTCAGGCCCGGGTCCGGGTACAGAACCGCTGTCGGGTTCTCTGAAATCATTTGACGATGTCTGGCTTCTGGAAACTTGGATTACACCGCAGCATCTAAATCATTTTGTTTGTTTTCGACTGTTTTTATTGCCTTGAAACAATTTATCTTTTTGTTTCGTTTTTTTCAAACAGGGGTCGCAGATCCTCCGAGGGTTCCCCGGCACAAACGGGGATTATTTTCCTTCTTTTTTTTTTTTACTCTGATTAAACCCATGAACGAAATAAAGACAGAATTCAGGACACTTTGATCAGGGGTTTCAAACAAAGCCCTGCAAAAAGATCCAAATCTGGTTCAGATGGACCCAATCCTTTCAACTGGGGGTCTGATTGGATTCAGTTAAGGAGGAAGTAATTGTTGTTTTGCTGGGAAGTGCCACAAATCCTAAGTGGAGGGAGAATATTTATCTAAACTTGTGCTTTTACAGGTTTTCTAGATACTTTTACAGAAAAGTGGACCAGTTTTAAAGTCTCAATTTTTACTTTCTTTGAGACGTCTTGACAGTGACCCTCTTTTGGGTCCATTGGGGTTTATAGCAGATGCTATTATAGCGCTATTATTTGCTAGCATGGCGTTGCACGTACGGTTTATTCACCTTATCGCCATCAAAAGGAGGTTGAAGTAGTTCCCCTAATCACTTTTATGCTTTTTAAAAAATGTTTTATCCAAACTTAAAATCGGGATTACGGTCTTATTTCGGATGCTGAGATCGGAATGCGATGTTTACATGATCAGAGAGCCGATAATAATCACACAGTCGAGTAACACTGCGTTCGTTCCGAATGCGCCGCAAATGTTTTCATGCGGGACAATTATTTCTGAAGTCGATGCAGACCTTAAAAATAAAAGGAAGTAGTCGCGAAGTTGGATAACATCATTGACGCTAATGCGAGTATTATACGATTTTCCTTATGATCTGGAATGGAAAAATTTCAGCTTGAACGAGGTAATTTGGCACTAAACCCCGCCTGAAACAGGAAGTTTCTGGTCTCTATCTGTGTCCCCCGCAACCTTTGTTTTTTTTAAGGTATCTTTGACCTCTACATAGTATACTGTAGATCATACCTGTATATATAAAAACTTCAAAGAGGTACTTGAGTGATTAAAACAGCGTGAATACTGTCAAATTTGGTAATACTGTCTGAATACTGTCAAAATTATGCGTAATACAGGCTGAAATAAATCATTTACAAATGAAAAACTACTCTTTGTTTATTCTCCAAACTGTATATTTCGATATTATACTACTAGCTTGGGCTCGCGACTCCATGACGAGCATTTGAACCTTTAGTATTAAAAAAACCAATCGCCACCTTTTTCCATCAAGCCATCCTGTCGCTTCTTTTACCTTTTTCTCCATGTGTCCATTGTTCACATGGAGACACCATGACTCTCACATTAAGATGTCTGTAGGAGATGAGACGACCAAAATAAAGATTCCCACATCCGACCCATGAAGGGACTCTTTGAAAGACCTGTCTGCTTGCTAATGTTGTTAGCCGCGAGGGAAATCGGCCATCAGCGGCTGAATTCCTCCTGTCTGATAGAAGATCAGCGCCTGAGCTGCAAACCAAACCTGCTGATCCGATCTCTCCATGTGTGGGAGAGCTGAGGCTGCAACTTCTGCCAACACGTTAGACCAAGACGGATTGTGTATGGTGAGGTCAGGAGGCCCGTCAGGAGGCCCGTCAGGAGGCCCGTCAGGAGCTCGTCTGAACCCCTGTGGTGAATGGATATTTAGGCACTTCCCTTAATTCTCCTTTTGGAAACTATCAGAGCCTCCACTTCAGCTGAGAGATCCAACGCCACAAAACATTCAAAGTCATGTTCAAGGACGTCACAGCTGATTCAGGTTCAGGTTCTGGTTCTGTGCTCTACTTTTCAGTTTTAGTCACAAGCCAGTGTACCTCTGACGCCGGTCCCAAGCCCGGATAAATGGGTCGGTTGCGTCAGGAAGGGCATCTGGCGTAAAACGTCTGCCAGATCCATATGGATATGGATCTGGCACGTGATCTGGATCACGTCTGGACTGTACTTGATTCTGTACTTGATTCTACAAAGCCCAAAAATGAGCAGGTACTTGGTCAGAGTAGTGAGGAAAAATTGTCGTTTAACAGGCAAAAACCTCAAGCAGATCCCAACTCTGAGTAGGCCGGACCTCTTTCCTGACCGGTTGGGTCGTGACATAGAGAGAGGGACGGGGAGAGTTACCAACCAGTGGACCCAATAACTGCAATCATGATCCATAAGAACTTGAGAAATGAGGAAAAAGGTCATTGAATGCATCACAGCGTAGGAAAGGAGAAAAGTGTTTCACTTCACTTTTGCATTCTTCTTCTTTTTCTTTCTCTGCTGTTTCCTTCCGTACCATTTTGTTTCCTGTGTTTACAGTCTTGCAGCTTTTACTGCATATACGCAAAAGAAACGTCAAAATGTTCAGCTTGTTCTAGAACAGATGAATAAATTACAATGAGAAGAAATGTTCTGCTCTGCGAACATGAAAACGTAACATTGCAAACAAAGATCGGCGGAGCAGAGGAGTGTTTGCTGAGGAGATTTTGTCTCAGGTCAAAATCAGGAAGTAGCTACTCTTAGCAAAAGAGCAAAATGAAGAGGAAGAACAGATGAGACTTCCTTTTTAGTGCTTTCTGTGTGCGAAGTTCATTTAGGTGCTTCAATATCACCAATACGCACAGATATTCTGGTGATGTCATCTTTTCCGACCCGGTGATTAAGTGCATGGACTCATCTAACCGATAAAAACATCTTTTCGGACACGCGCAGACGATCCGCACTCCCGTTCATAAGGTGGCGATGACGCTACGATGAGCCGGGCCCCGCCCGCCAACGAGCGCCCAGAAGAAAAAATGCGACAAAGATGGAAGAAGTTACTTTTTCCGACTACGTTAAACTCTTTCAAAAGTTGCGATGAGTAAATGTCTCTCCGATGTAGACCGGTTCTGTTTTGAAGTCGCCATATTTAATATGCGTCAAGATTACGTCACGACGCTAGGCGTGAACAGATACGACTCAAACACAGACCGAGAAAACGGGAACGGTTTGTTTACATGCAGCGGAAAGGCTTTCCTTAAAAGGACTTAGTCTTCCTCTTTGCAAAGAAATGAAGTCTAATTCGTAAAGGGGCTTTTCTTTCGGAAAATTGCAGCATTTTCTTTCCGATCAGGCATCTTTTCCGAATCTATTGGGAATAATGTAAACCCGCCTACTAACGAGGTCAACTCTGAGGAACTCAAGAACGTGTTAAAACGACATATTTGTGAGTTAAAATCGACTCCGAAACCTTTACATTTTTTAAGCTAGGACATGAAGAGCTAGTTTGGGTCTAGCATCCGTCTCTAGAATCCATCCATCAGATTAAGTGTAAACGGGCCTCGCGATGGGAATCCTCACAAACAAACAAACAACAGGCGACTCCAGAGACACCCTTTTGAGATGTGGCGAAGCGGACAGCGGGCGGACAAACGATGAAGTTCCGCGGCGGCGGTGGGAGGTCCACAAAGACAGCAGAGACAGATGAAAACTCTTTGGCGGGGATCCTCTAACATGCTCCTCCTTTTCAATCTCATAGACTGTCCAAAACCGGATTTATTGTTCTTCCCCCGCCTCCCACATCAAGACCGACACGAACACAAGGTCGTTTTTCCACCTCGGGTAGAGATCAGCGGTCGCGTGGAGCTAAATATGTGGTACCATATCTCATTTGTGGTAAAAAGATAGCTGGATAGATTGTCTCTGATGACCTGGAGACTCTCACATGTTCCTAACTCTCTTTTTCTCAGATTAGGATCTGTGACACAGGAGAGTCTGTATGTATTATGGCCTCTTACCAGCAAGCAGAGGAAGATGCAGCGACAGTGTAGTGAACAAAATGTACTATCCTGCTGCTGTATGCGCAAAAATGTTCCCGGAACGGGAACGGGAAGCAAAACATTGCAAACAGAGCAGATCAGCAGACCCGATTGGAGTTTGCAGAAACGCCTCAGTTCAATCAGAATCAGGAAGCGGTTTAAACAAAAAAAAAAAAAAAAAAAGAGCTTCCTTTTTTTTTTTTTTGGTTTAAGAAGCGGTCAGAAGTTATTTGTAACTTAAATGTAAAGAGAGGAAAAAGAATGTGTTCATAGTCGTTTTCGTCTCGTGTTTGTCCGTGTCGATAAAGTTCACACAAAGAGCACAAAGTGTCTCATTGTTGAGACATCTGCAATGTTTAAGGTTGATATCAGTTTATTATTATGCACTAGTGGAAATGCTGGAGGCATATTTGTGTTAAACTTGTCCAAACGTTTGTGACAGGGAAGAATTTATTCACATTTCCTCTATCGGCGCCGGACAGAATTCCGTTAAATTTCACACACATGCTTTGTGAGGGGGTTTCTAAAGCTGTGCATCCTATAATTAGTTTCTTAAACTCTATTATTTTTATGCTACATTATAACTAAGCTGATTAGTGGGCCGTTTTGCTCCAATTAGGATTAGAGGCTTTTTCTTCTATCCAGATGTAATGGAGCTTATCTAGTAGCGTTGGCATCGCTGTCGTCGGACACAGATGATCGACTTAGTGTTAAGAATACATGCAGCTTGTTTGACGTCATATGTCAAAAGTAATTTTAGTCACTCTAGCTTAGTTGTGAACCCCGTTAGAACTCATGTACATAGAAGAAGAACCCTCAGAAACCAGCAGGGACACGGTTTACAACTGGAATTAACTTCTATGCCCATCTGGGAGGAGACCCAGAACTCACCGGAGGGACTATAGATCTAAACCGGCCTGGGAATGCCCGAATATCTCCCAGGGTGAGCTGGAGGATGTTGCTGGGGAGAGGCTCAGCTGCTTTTAAACCCGTGAAACCGCAGGAACCTAACCCTGTCTCTCCTCCGTCCTCCTACAGGTACGATTACGTGGAGGTTTACAACGGCGGGGACGAAAGTTCCCCTATGTTGGGAAAGTTTTGCGGGAAGATCGCACCATCTCCGATCATGTCCAGCGGCAGCCAGCTCCTCATCAAGTTCGTGTCCGACTACGAGACGCACGGGGCGGGATTCTCCGTTCGCTACGAGGTCTTCAAGACAGGTAGGTGGTTTCAGTGATACGTGGGCTGAAATGATCTGATCGTACTTGACTTGCGCCCCTGAATGGCGATGAATCGCTAAGTGGAAAACCGATACGAGTGAAATTCGATTAGTTCAAGCGACACAGTTCTGCGGGATCGGTGTCATGCTACTCACGATGGAAAACAAGCAGATAACTTTAGAAATGTAGGCACTTTATGTCAATTGTAGCCCAGTCGGTGTCGAAACGAAGGGATACCAAATCTGACGGGAGATTCTGAGGTTCGTCTAGCCTCTGAGATTTGAAAGGTAACCTGAGAACTCAGACCTCCTGGTTTTAGCTGCGAGTTTTGGAAGCTGTGTTTTCAACAATGTACCCCGATGTCGGACTTTGATTATGGGTCCTATTCAGAGGTTGTTGGGTTTTTTTCAAAGCTGTTGCATGTTTCATAATACGTCTAGCGTAAATGAATCTTTTAAGCAAATATTGCTTAATCATACGGTGACCATGTGTTGGCCAACCTGTCGTATTCTAAGCTCCCAAGTTTTGAGGACATATGAGGCGCGTTATGATTGACATGGTCATGTTGAGTTTAGGTTTTTGGAATTTTGATTATTTCAAAGGCAATCTCATATAGCGAGAGAAATTGTCATGACATACATTTAACACAGCATCATCGGCATATAGAGCGATATTTTACCAATGGGTTAAATAGAACAAAAAAAGGAAAATCATCTGCCTTCCCTGTCAGATGGCAGCTGAGCTTCTACCCTGCCAGGAATCTAAGGAGGTCCCAGACCTCTTTTCTTTTTCTTCTTTGTGACACTGGATTATTGCTACTAGCATCTGACTGGTCCAAGCTGCTTTTTAAATCTTCCAGTTTGTTGGCTGCACCTTAACATGACCTCAAAATGTCCCGCCCCCCTTGTCTTGTCTTACCATCTTTCCAGGTTGTGTGTTTGTACAGATGTGGAGATGATGTGCAACACGGCCAGCTTGATCAGACTGTATCCCAGTAGATGTTTAGTCTCCCGGTCTGCTGTAATGTTCCATTTCCATACAGTCATAACCTCCTCTCTGGTTTGGGGGATTTATTTGCCACCGAGCCTTATGACTGTACCAGCAGATCAGAACATCTGAATTCCATGGAAGTGATCCAAGAAGCAGAGTCTTGCCTCGACTTTGTGTTCCAGGCAGCCGTGCACGAGGCTGAGGGTTGACAGGGATGAGGGGGATCATCGCTGTTCACTAGAAAACTCGCAAAAAGCTCAATTCTACTGCGGCACAAGACTAAATGGACAAAATAACAAATCTGAGCGTGAAATACTGAGCAACACAGAAACACATTCGTCCCAAAAAGAAACCCGGTTTGTTTGAGAAAAAGGTGGCAGCTAAAGAAAAAAAATGAATAAATGAAGTTTGAAGGAGTTTGTGTTATTGGAAATAATCTATTTTTAACTAAATTCCTGAAACAAAGACAAATCTACACGCGTACCGTTTATCTGGTTGCCGCCTAAGAACCGAATAACAATAGAAATTGAAAACAAGTTTCTATAAACAAACCTTTCGGCCAGTTCCCTAAAACAACCTCGGAGATCCGCGGTTCCATCGGTGGAGCCACTGAGAGTGTCGTGAATCCCAGCCGGGGCAGGATGCTGGCAGGGCAGACCTACATAAACACGGCTCCTACAGGAAGGAACCTCGCTCCCGTGTCCTACATTTGTATTGGCTCTCCCCCCCCCTTGGGTCCACTTGAGTGGCTGCCAAACTACATGTCTCCTGCGACCACTTCAGTTTCCACCAGTGGGGTCTGCAGATAAATCAGATAAAAGGGGGACATCCGTGAGATTCCTCTCTTCTATTTTTTGTTTGCACCCCAGAGAGCAATAACCATTTATGGAACCAGAGGATCCAGGAATAACAATCCCCAGGTGGGCTTAATGTTGAAAGGCAGTCTACTCTAAGATGAGGAACGGATAGAAGAGCTTTTTTTTTCCTTCTTAAATGAGGATTAAAGCCGTAACAGGAGATGAGTTAAGGGGCCCCCAATTCACCTTCGGGCTCAGTGCCGCCGTCTGTTCTCTCTCGACTACAGAGTCTGACCCGCCGTCTGATTCACCTTTAAAATTGCATCGGCCTCAATTCACGGGTGCAAATTGTGCGGCGACTGATGAGTGGCAGAATATTCTTAGAAAGTAATGAATCTTTTAAAAAAGTGGGTCAGCTCAGAGGGGAAAGTCGGGACAGAGCTTTTCCCCTCTTGGATTTTGTAAAATGCGACTGTTAATATTTGAGCTGCGGACCGTTCAGGTGGCCCAAGAGCTTGTGGGAAATCTCTGAATCTTGGATATGCAATGAACGTGACATTTTATATCTAAATCCCAGAGGTTCAGAGACAGATGTGCTCTGATCTCGGTTCTCTATGTACTCAACCACCCTGACTTCGTTGGGTGTTTCGGCCTTTTATCACGAGACACCCTCAGTCAAGGCAGCATTCCCACCACAGACTAATCAGACCGGTATCTCACGGCCAACATCCAGATGGTCACCTGGGAGAGGCGATGCAGAGATTGAGAGATAGGAAAAGCGGGCGATGGGATAGGCTGATAAAGATGGGATAAGAGAGGGGGAGGTAGGGCTAGGCATAAGCATCTGTTTGGACTGAACACTCCCCCACTAGGTTAGGTTGAACACCCTACCTCCCCATCTTCATGTGAGAGAGGTATCTGTGTCGTACATCGTTATCATGTGCAATAATTCACATTTAAAAACTCTAACATTCTCAATTTTGCTTGTGTGAATGTGTGAATGTGTGAATGTGTGAATGTGTGAACTGTTGAACGTTGAATGGCGGTTTTGTTGTGATGTATTGATTTTGGTGAAAACACTTGTTATATTTTCGGCATGTTTTGGTTTGTTTTTCTGTGAATCACTGCTTCTATGCAGTCCAGAACAAATTCCCTAACTGGGTAAATTAGAACCTCTGCCTCTGGGCAATCAAACAGTACAGGCTATTCTCCATCAGGAGCACCAATGAGCCTCGGGTGCCCATGACCTGAGGTTCGCCGGTTCACCGGTTGATCCCTTAGAACCAATCTTTATAGGTAATAATCGCAGCAGAATGGGGACACCTTATTGTTAGGCCTTTTATTCAAGGTACCCTCCACTGGGGCAGCCCTCCAGGTTGATCCGGTACCGGAGTGTGTCCCGTAGCCAATTGGGTTTAATCTTAATCCAATTAATATATTTTCCCGTGCTATATTTTTATTAAATTGAAACGACTTTGTTATAACTATACTTGATTATTAAACAGTTATTACAATATTATTACATTCATATTATCATTGAAATGGGCTTTTAACCGGTTTAATTAAGTCCTTGTTAGCCTTTAATCGTTGTAGTTGTATAAACTGCTATTACTGTGTTATTACATTTCTATTAATTTTACCGAATCTGAATAGTTATAATGTTACGGCTGATTTGTACATTTGTAATGTGAATAAAACAGCCTGTTATGCTACTATGAGGTAACGCTTAAGGGTGAAACTGCGTAGTTGAGTTTGTTTCATGGTCCATTTAGCAGCTGCTCTTCATCATACAATGAAATGATCATCTTCTGCAGTTTTCATCAAATCAGAGAATTCCATTTGCTTTAAAATCAACTTTGATCTCCGTCAGCTGTTAGAGGACAATGTGGTCGGATCAGCACGCAACAGATTGTGGTTTGACCATCGGAACGATTTTTAACATAAGAAAGTCTGCTCTATCCCCACTCTGAGGTTCTGGCGTTGTTATAATCAGCGGGAGAATAATTGATCCGGTTTGGTTCTGTGATGTTGTCGCGTCTGCTGGTGTGAACATGCTGGGGTTTAAGGAGGCGTTCATGCCGGGTCGGTTTTTCTTTGAACGCTGCTGCTGTTCATACTTGCGTCTGTCAAAGAAACTAACCATCCGGTTCTTTTTTTCGTTGGCCGCTATCTCCTCAATATCGTGGGTCGGGCCGGTCCCAGTATGGAAAGTTCCCCAGCTTCCACTTAAGTAGGGCGTTGCCTTTGCATCAGTGAGGTTTTACGGCACAATGCCAACCCTTTGGTTGGATCGAGCTTTGAGTAGTGGCCACGGCTTTTTCTACTCGTCCTGTGATGCGTTTCAAGTCTGTAGGATCTTTGACCGCCGTTGAGCGACGGGAAAATACATTGTTTCGTTGCGAGGAAGAACTGTCGTGGTTGATTACGCGGAGCGGCGACGTCCACGCAGGTAAAGGAGGTTGAGTGAAACGTGAAAAGTCCAGTTCTCCTGCGATAGACAACAGAGAAAACAGACGCGGTCCCGGCGCTGAGACAAACAGGAAGTGAAGGACGTGCTCCGGACCCGAGCAGCGGATCCAGTTTCAACATTCTGTTCTGACTCTGTGATGGATTTTAAATGTGGCGAGAGGAGTGCGGCATTATGGGAGGGGGGGGCGGATTACCTGAGTGAGTACAGGTGCTGTTTTTAATTTGTTAGGGGATAGAGGACCCCTATTTAGGCCAACAGATGCACCCCCCTACACACACACACACACACACACACACACACACACACACACACACACACACACACACACACACACACGCACACACACACACACACACACACACGCAGGCTGTCCTACTTTCAGAGCCCATCTCCTACGCCAGAGTTTCCATCTCATCTGCAGGTCACCGCGCTTGTCTCCAAGGACAAACAGCCCATTAGCTTAAATGAGCCGGGGGTCCCGTGCACCTGTCTGCTGCACACACACACACACACACACACACACACACACACACACACACACACACACACACACACACAGGAAACCAGACACACACTCTGAATCATAAAAAAACAGTTGAATATAAAAACACAGAACAAAAGAAGACAAACAGGAAATGGGACAGAGACACAGATGCCCCCCGCTGCTGGAGGTCCGGTGGATCGACGCCGGACGCCTTTCACCCAAACACGACAAGTAGCTAAAAATAATGAATATTTCTTTTACGTTATCGTGTAAAAAACAAAAGATCGCGATGACAATTCCGTAATGGGGGGGTCAATTGTG
Organism: Lophius americanus; assembly: GCA_037951165.1. Classification (NCBI taxonomy): domain Eukaryota; kingdom Metazoa; phylum Chordata; class Actinopteri; order Lophiiformes; family Lophiidae; genus Lophius; species Lophius americanus. The sequence continues at coordinate 3,122,660 of JBBDHG010000210.1, read as the reverse complement.
GAGAGAAGCTTAATCTGATTTTTCGAGTTGACCCCATTAAACGTGGATGTGGAAGAAAATGGATGAGGCGTTGAGGGTCTTTGAACTTTGAGTGGAGTGGAGATGAAGTTGATGTAAAATCGAGCCGAGGAGGTGAATCAGCTGGTCTTTTCTCATCGCTCTTCCTCCTCTCCCTCTCATTAGGATGAGACGAAAACCCCCAAAACGCCGCCACAAACTGCCGTGAGCCTCGCTTTTAAAGACCGCCCTCAGCCAAAATGGGGGGGGGGGGGGGAATCCGTGTCTGGTGAAGCTCCACCCCTCCGCCGGCCACAGAGCACTATCCTCTCTAAATGATGAAACCCTCCTTCGCGTCTCCGATCTATATTTGCCCCAGCGCTCTGGTTCTATTGCAGGTTCTCAAACCAGGAACATATGTCTCAGCGGTCCGGCGGATAGGACCGGGGCCGGCGCTTGATTGACGGGTCGTTAATATGAGAAGATGAAAGAGGACGAGATGTGTGGAGGGATCCGGCCAATGAGAGACCAGGGAGCGATGCATCACGCCGCGCAGACAACACGCCGCTGGAATCCATGATATGCGGCGCTTGTGAACAAACAGTTGTCAGGAGGTTCTTTTCAAGGGTCTTATTTATGAGGAATTATGTCTGTACACTGAGAATAGTTCTTCCTCCTCCGGCGGAGCGAGGAACAAATCATTCATAGGCCACAGGCTGAGGAACAGACGACTGGTTTGTAATCGGGATTTCTGGATTTCATAACATTTTTGACCTTTCGCGTTCTTAAAGCCCATATTTGACTGAAGAAAAAAAAGCCTGGAGGAGCGCTTCTTTCATCTTTACTCAGGGCGGCGGTTTATGGAAAAGTGGGCTTCATAGTTTGTGTGGGCTTCATGTGTTCTGTTGTGCCCCCCGAGCTCAAGAACTCAACCCACCCGGGGGGGTCTATGAGGGTCAGGCCTCGCCTTAAAGGACGTGTTGTTGATGTTTTATGAAGCTTAGGGATAAAATTGATAAAAAAACGGATCAGAATCACCAGAATACCTAACAGAACATGAAAAAAACTAGTGAAAAAAAGTTATTTATTAGTTTTAATGTATTCATGAATTGAATTAACATCTTAAAACAGATTTGAATTAAAATTAAAATATCCAATAACACATAGATCATTACAAAATGATGTAGTGTCTATGACACACGTCAGGGGTTGTCAACGCTTTTAGGGATGTCGATGATCTGGATCTGGAGCAGGAAGTCGTTCCGTGGTTTTCTGGCTGCATCTGAGACGGTCCAATTGTCCAGTCAGGTTCAGGACCGAACTAGAAGCATCCGGTCCAAACACCTCAGAGGGTAATGTGGAATATAAGGAATCAACGCGTCCGACAGTGAAGTCAGACCTGGTCCATCAGAGCATTTCAGATAGAGAGTAGAAAGATGCCAGGAAGTTTATGAGAATATATCCCAGTCTATCTGCCGGGTCCTGGACCAGCGGCGACCTGGATGTCGGTGTAAGGTCCATTTCCACATACAACATTTGGAAATAGTCCCGTCTGGAAGTGATAAAAGCCTGGAGGGAGAAGCGTGACTTGACGGAAAACAACCGAAAACACGCATAAACCGGTTCCGGTTAAATCCAAACCGTCTCCACAAACCCTGGGATCCCTAACGGAGCTCAAATCTCCTTCGGTTCTTTTGGAGAATGTTCCAGCGTGGTTTTGTCGTGGACGATGAAGACTCAACAGACCTTCCCTCCACATGGCGGACAAGAAACACTGACTGAGTTTTCATTTGTGTTGGCGAACTGTTCCTTTAATTCCTGGCTGTTATAAACAAGAAGAGGTTTTTTTCAACCAACCGGCAGATGAAACAGGGGAAAGTGTGCCAGTTGAGCAGAATGCCTGGTTCCTTCCCCATCATTCATCACGTCGCCCATTAATGACACCACCTGTGTCAACAGCACGAGGTCCACCGTGTGTGTGTGTGTGTGCGTGTGTGTGTGTGTGTGTGTGTGTGTGTGTGTGTGTGTGCGTGTGTGTGTGTGTGTGTGCTCAGATCGCATGCAGGTCACATCTGGTCCGGCAACATGCAAACCCAACACAGAGGCTCCTGCCTCTGAGGTATTCTTGACCCCTTGTCCAATCCCACAAAGATCCGTCACCGTCTCGCAACCTCACGTCATTTTTACGAGCGGCGAGGTGTGAAGACCGCCCGCCGCCACTGCACTGATGCGCGCCGAAGCTGATAAGCACCGAGGAGAAAATCAACTTGTGTCCGTGTGACGGCTGAGGTGCTGATTAACGCCACGGATTCTTCCTCAGCGTCAGCTGGTACCGGTGAATCTTTGCGTTTCACTTTAGTTCATTTTCCCAGAAAAGGAAAGGTGACTCAGAAATAACGTGTTCTACTGACCTCAGAAGGTCAAAGGGATCACAGACATCGACAAGTTCTCTGAACCAGTGGACTATCAGGAGACTGAACATGTCAATCAGAGCCAGTTAACCTTGATCAGCCATAACATTAGAACCGTCTGTATAATATTGTGTACGTTCCCTTTTTTTCGCCGAAATAAACGTCTGTGTGATGAGTTGTGTCTTCTGAGAACTTTTCTAGCAGAACCAGCTTTTTATCAGCAATTTGTGCCAAAGTGGTTCATCCGTCGGATCGGATAAGATAAAAAAAAAAATAAGATAAAAGCTAATGAGGACATCTGGTAAACGAGTAAATTAAAAAAAATGACGGAGAAAATGAATGGAGAAACTTGTGAGAATGCCCCTTTAACAACCATTTATGAAACTGCCACCTGTAAACTACTACTACTTCAAACTGTAGTTTTCAGAGCGTTCCACAACATTCCCAGTCTTTTCTTTTCCCTTCCAGTTAGTAACCTTATGTCCGACTTAAAAGTCCCAATATGCATCAATAAATTAAGCTGACTCAGCAAAACCTTAAATACATCGTCTTCGTTTCTGCTTCCAATTGAGCGTTTGTCCAAAAGCATCTTCACGTCGTTCCGTTTTAATCCCAGGAAGAATCAGAAATGTGAAACTTATAGATTAATAAATCAACTTCTCCAATGGCATATACGGAAACATCAGAAACGCATCGCAAGAATTATCTCAACATGCACTAATGATCTCAACTTACATTCATTTCTTCGTAATAAAGCCCGAAACCTCACACCGCTGCGTAAGAATGAGGATGTGACTGTAGCGGAGGGAGATCTGTAAACACAGCTGATGGTTTTATCACGCCGAGCTGTTTCTGTTCACGCGTGAATGGAAGTGTGAGAATCGTAGTCGGAGGGTGTTGAATAACAGCAGATGATGTTCGGGCCCATTTTTTCTCGGGCTCGTATCGGACTTTATGGAGGCTCCTGGTGACAAATGATGGATTTAAGGTTCTGCAGGTCAGACAAATTATTATATTTGTCATTAGAGACAACAAAGAGAAAGCCGAGGGCGCTCAGAAAGTGATTACCTCTGACACGCGAATGTACATGTGCTGCTATGGCGACACCATGACTCTCTTTCTCTGACTCTGATTGGCTGATTGATTTTCTACCATCTCTGTATTATTATTATTATTATCTCTCACTGCTGGAGGTAAAGCAGCATTGAAGGGTCCATCATAGATAGATACATGCTAGATACATGCATAGATAGATACAGGCAAAGATAGATAGATACATGCAAAGATAGATAGATACATGCTATATACATGCATAGATAGATACATGCAAAGATAGATAGATACATGCTATATACATGCATACATGGATACAATCATAGATAGATACATGCTAGATACATGCATAGATAGATACATGCATAGATAGATACATGCATAGATAGATACATGCATAGATAGATACATGCATAGATAGATACATGCATAGATAGATACATGCATAGATAGATAAATGCATAGATAGATACATACATAGATAGATACAGGCATAGATAGATAAATGCATAGATAGATACATGCATAGATAGATACATACATAGATAGATTCAATCATAGATAGATACATACATAGATAGATACAGGCATAGATAGATAGATACATGCTAGATACATTCATAGATAGATACAATCATTTATAGATGCATGCAAAGATAGACATAGATATAGGGATTGATGGATGGATGAATCATGATGTCATCATTTCATGACTGTAGTGTGGCGTTTGTTGCGGATGCACATTATGAGCTATGAGCGTGTCATCGCATGTTTTTCTTCGACCACAATCCCGGTGTAAACAAACTAGTCAATAAATCCCACCACAGTCACAACACAATCACAGACGGCTCCATCAGAGGAGGGGCGCTCCATTCCTCCCTGAAAGGAGGGTAAACAAAGCTGATGTGAAGAACATTGATCTATTCAGCAGGACTGGGTCGGCTACATTGTGCTAGTCAACGTTTTGGTCACTTAATGCGGATCCACTTTTTTACTTTACGGTTCCTTCAACTTGATTTCTGGCTGAGAAACTCTTCCCCGTTGTTCAGGAGGAAACTCGACTTTTCAGACGCGTTTTTGCCAAAGTGAGTTATTATTCCAGTGGCGTCACGGCTGCAGAAAAGGTCTCAGCTTGCCAAGAAAGGCCAGAAAAGTGACTTCCAGTTCAGACATGTATTGCAAAAGTGTCCGGATTTGTCATTATTCCTGCCAGAGGAAAACAAAAGAGGTAAAAATCTACACAGTATCAGCCGAACATGTTTCGTCGAAGGGTGACCTCACACCCAAAAAATGAAAAATCTGACCACAGTCTGGAACGAAAAGACAAATCTCTGAGCTTTCAGGTTTTTTCAAAACTGGTTTATGAGTCTTGAGTCTATGAGGCCACCTTGAAAAAGTTCATACAGGATTTCTAGCCCCCCAAACAAATGACAGCGTGACACCACCCACTACTACACCACCCACTACTACACCCTCTATGACTTTAAAGTCATATTGAAACGGAGGTGAAGCAATATGACCTCGGACTCCAGAAGGTTCAGATCAACAATCCCAACAGAGACTCACCGATATCTTTTCTTTTTGCAGGTCCGGAATGTTCCAAGAACCTTACGGCTCCCACTGGCGTCATCAAGACACCCGGTTACCCGGAGAAGTACCCCAACAACCTGGACTGCACCTTCATGATCTTCGCCCCCAAGATGTCCGAGATCGTGCTGGAGTTCGACGGCTTCGACATGGAGCCCGATACCACGCCGCCGCCGGGCGCCCTCTGCCGTTACGACTGGCTGGAGATCTGGGACGGTTACCCCGCAGGTGAGTAACGACGTCAAAAGGGATTAGAACCCTCACTGGTGACAGAAATGTTTCCTGTCATCCCGGGTTCCATCAAACGAACCCATCCAGATCAGGAAACGGAGATAGAAAAATGCGACCCTGCATCTTAAGATTTCACGTTTGCACTCCTTTAACACAATTTCATATCCGCATGCTTGATGATGTTTGTGGAGAAAACACATTCCCCCCGATTAGTCGCGCTGGCAAAAACACAAGCCGCTTTATTGTTTGCTGCTAATCATTTCTTATACCGGTATTACGCTTGTCTCCGGCTTGTGACACTATTTAGAAGAAACTCTTGTGGCTCGGTTTAAAGGACTCCGAACCAGGTCATTCTTTTTCTAAGCCTTTTTTCTAACTCGGATGGCCTGTTTGAAGGAATATACATAGAAAATAAGGCATAAAAACTATGTTGCGCAGATGGAAAAGGGAAGAAGATGATGGAGAAACAACAGAGCTTCTTCCCCCACGGGCGGAGGTTGAGACCAGGGGGGATACGGGTAGAGATGCGGAGGATAAATGTGTGCCGCCGAGAGGACAGAAGTGCTGGAATCAGATTCCCCCCGCAGATGTTGACAGAAAACAGAGAGGGGAAGAGAGGATAGATGGCTTCCCTACAGGTGGGACCGGCTCCGATTGAGCGATGGAGGCAGCAGAGGCAGAAAATAGATTGAGACAAGAGGAAGAGGAGTCCTGGGAGCATGAAGGGACATATGTTCACTTGCTTATTTCAGGGGGTTGCGATGGTAGACTGAAATGAATAAATCCCTAAGGTGTATTTTGCACTTTTAAAAACATTTATTGCATAAATTAGGACTTTGGCATCTTCAATTTATAGACGTATTTAATCTTCTGCAAAAAGAGAAAGTGTCTTGACTGGCTGGACGTACAAGGATCTATTACGTCCTTTTTAGAACTGATTTTATAAGTTATTCACTCACACTAATATATTTAATGGTGATAAAGGAGCTTTTCCTGGAATCGATCTAGACCATGACTGAACAGGTTCTCCTGGACCTTTTAAAATGTATCCAAACGACACGTGATGAAAGGAACTTTAATAAGAATGATGAGAGAAAACCCTTAAAAAAAAACCTTCTCGCAATAGCTGCGATCTAAATATAGCTGACGGCCGATTGCTATACTCATACCTGAGGTAACACCTGATCCAACACGTCATCCATCTAATGGATTTGATTTTCTGCTAGCTGCAACTACTCTTTAAATCTTCTCCTTGTAAGACCTTAACAGGTCTTCAAAACTTCCAAACAACTAGCTGGCTCGCTAAATTGCGAATCCTACCACTGTCTGATCTTTGAGAGGCTTCTTCCTTTGAAGAATATACTTGCGTAAAATCAGATGGTTGGATTTTTCCTTGTTTTTTTTTTTTGTCTTAAAACATTCAGATTTCTTCTTGTTAAAGCCCAAAAATCCGGTCCGGTTGACTCCTGGTACTGAATTCCAGGTTTTGGTATCACTTCAAAAGTGAACTGTAATTCACCCTAATTACAGCCCTGATTATCATCATCGTCACGTTCTCAGCTGCTCCTCATCCTCCTGAGCTCACATGAAGCCTGGATGAACCCATCGAGCCTCCCTCGCAGCATGTTTGGGTAATCCGGCTCTGATCCATCCCCCCCCCGCCCCCCCCGTTTGGACCGAGTCTCTCAGCCTCCATTGTTGTCTAATTAGCCGTACAGTGTCTAGATAATGGCGGGAGCGACATACCTCGGACAGGCCTGAGTGGGTTTCCAGGATGCCCACAATGCTCTCAGTCGAGCCCAAAGCTTTGCCTGATTACTGCCAGGGAGGGGGGGCTGGCATGGGAGCAGGAGGGACACAAAGACTGGCACAGGTACACAGACGGTGACACACTTTAAAGACGTGCCAGCATACATAACATGCCAGGGCTTCTCAAATGATCTGTGTGTGTGTGTGTGTGTGTGTGTGTGTGTGTGTGTGTGTGTGTGTGTGTGTGTGTGTGTGTGTGTGTGTGTGTGTGTGTGTGTGTGTGTGATGCTGGGTTCCTGTGTCTGCTTTGAGAACATGTGTGTCAACGGGGATAACTAAGCGTCTCTGCTGCAGATGTAGTCTTTTCATCCAGATGAATGCGAGCAGCAAACATTCCCATCATGCATTGTTGTTGTTGTTTTTTTTCTTTGAGAGCCGTGAATCAAAAGAGGACGGGGGGGGGGTCTGCAAACAAACATTTGCAGGTGATTAAATTTGGTTCTGTGATTATTCTGTTGACTTTCTTTGGTCCAAAATGTAGATCTTACTTATACCAATCAGCCAAAACATTATAACCAACTTCCTTATATTATGTAAGTCAACCCCTTATAAAGGCGTGGATACCACAAGGTCTCTGAAAGGTCGCTGATGAGACGCCTACAAAGTTATGAATGGATCAGACTTTATTTCTCCTGATTGGTTGATTGGAATGAGATTTTGGGAAGTTTTTCTGCCCCTCAATCCATTCCTGAACCATTCCCACCGTGTGGCAGGGACCATTATCCTGCCATTCGGGAATACCATTTCTATGACGGGCGTATACTTGATCTAAGTATGTTTAGCTAGGGGATACATCGCAAAGAATGATAGCACCCAAGAATTCCCAGCAGACCATTTCTTCAAAGCCTCACACTGCTTTTTTTTCCCACAGTGCATGCTGGTACGTGCTAGTTAACGATGAACCCACATTTAAAAAAAAACATCATTCATTAGATCAGGTCCCATTCTTCCACTGCTCCTGCGTCAAGTCGTCATCATTGACAGTTGCCATGGTAACAAGCTAATCAACGCTACCTTGACTTTACCTGTGAGTGGTTATAATGATATGGCGGATGGTCGTATTTTTTCATGAGCCCACTGGAAAACCGTTAAACTTATATATTATTATAAATTTATTATCAGGTATTTTTGACTGTAAAAATGTAATATTAGAATATTTCTTTATTTTAATCATCAGAGTTAATTCGGGTAAAAAAGCAAAATTTGTTTATCAGTGTGGGTTTCTAATCCAAACCAAGATACTGTTACCATTGATCATTCTGTCATGTTGGGACCACATAGCAGTTATTAATGTTATTACATTACAGTTACATGCAACGCTACTTAAATTGGTGGATTTATTAGCGTAACTGGATTAAGTAAATCCAACAAATTAACTTTTCGAGTCCCCTTCTATCCAACACTCAGCGCCAGATAGTCAGATGTCTTCACAGTGCCGGCGCCGACTCCGAGCCTGCCTACTGTTAGCTGGCGTTCCTTATCTCTCGCAGACAATGCCAGGTTTGTGGAGCATCCTGCTCCGCAGCATGTCCGGGAATCACACACAAAAATGAGACTTTTTCCTTCGGTGTTAGAGGGAAAATGGAGAAAAAATAACTCACGACATTTGTGTCGTAATGCTGATAATCGGATGGATTTAAGTCCATGTGTTACAGTTTAAAACCGGCATTTTTAAATTAAACCCTGTGGACCGTTGTGTGGAATGATTTTGGCTGTAATTCATATAAATCAGCTATAAAATGAAAAAAAATATTTTTAAAAATCCAATATGGCCGCCTTATGGTATATCTAGTTAAGAAATTGTCTTATATATAAAATAAAAACAAACATGCAGATTCCAGTGTTTCAGAATGAAATGAACAGTTTGTCAAAGTATAAGACACAGATGTTAAAAAAAAGCAGCGATGTCCATAGCTAAAACCAGCTTAACTAAAATGACTAGCTTTACGAGCTAGCCTTATGAGCTAGCTTCACGTTAGCTTAACTAAGGTTAGTAACGCAGTCAGCTAACATAATGTCCGTTCACATTAACTGTAAAAACAAATTATCTTCACATATCAAGTTAGCATATCATCAATATTTTCTGAGCTACAGTTTTAACCATTTCCTCACATGCCTACATACAAGGTCAAAGGTTAAAGGTCAGGGCAAGTCCCAGTCCAGATACAAATGTTGAGCCTCATCTTCAGGTAGCATCTTGAGCTAACCGTTGTTTTTGTGTCATTTTCAAGACATTACCCAGCATCCTCAGCCCAGCATTTTGGTTAATAAAAATAAACAAGTAACTTTTTTTTAGTGTATTCCACTTAGAAAATGTAAGATAACTTTTAAAAATGAATAATAAAATGAATCAATAATACATAAATAAATACAATAAAAAAAAAATAAATAAATAAATGTAACGTAATAAAAGTAAATACAAATATAGTCGAATTGATTAACTAAAATTAAAAAAAATCCAAATAAGTAATAATAAAAAAATAAATTAAAAATTGTTTTTTTAGTTAAATTAAATAAAAAAAAGATTGCCTTCTGACTAACTTGTGTTTGGTTGCTCGTTATTATTATTATTATTATTTATATGATTAATATTAGAAGTAGTAAAACAAAAGTGATAGCAAACACGACCACAATAACAATTATACCATTAATTACATTAAAAACAATAATAAAAATGAAGACAGCAACGGTAACGACATTAATTAAATATATTTAATGACATTTATAAATTAAATGTATTATTATTATTATTATTATTATTATTATTATTATTATTATTATTATTATTAATATTAATATTATCTACGTGATGCTGCAGGATGAAAAAGCACAAAAACTCCGTGGAAGAAGTGGAGTTAAGTAAGAGTAACATGCATTAATGAGGGATGGATGTATAAGAGAGGGAGAAGGAGTAGTGTAGAAAAGAACCTCAATGCATCATGGGAAATCCCCCTACCAGACTAAAATTATATCAGTGTAGCTATAAGTCTGAAGCCAAACATGTTTTTTTTTTTGCTTTTCTCTCAAGAATGATTTGTGCGAAGTTAAAATCTCCTCAGTGTTGTCAGAGCAGGAATCTTCAGATTTATTATTAACAGAGCAGGAAGTAAAAAAAAAAAAAAAAAAAATGACTCATTGTTCCCATTTGGTTAAACGAATTCAAACGTCTCGCTGGTACTGAAGGCATAAAACAGAAGTTCTTCAATGTCCCCTCCGCTCTGTGTCTTCAGTTATTATTACGCTTTCAGTCATTTGTAACATTATTGCACGAATAAATCTCAATCTAACTCAACGGGTGACTATTTCACTCAGTATCACGCAGGAGCTCGAGATGAAATGTTGATTTCTTTCCTATAATGTATGCGATGAGATTTTGATGCGATCCGTTTGGGATATTAAGCGTCAACGCGGCGTGTCGTTGAGATCTCGCCTTCATTCGGGCGAACGAGAAGCGAGAGATGGGAGCGGCTCGTCGTCTGAGGAGCTCCATAAACACGGCGACTTCATATGTTTTAATCTTAATTGTGTAGTCAGGGCACAACAACAAGAACAACAAGAACAACAACAACTCTCAGGCTTCTGTGTTTGTTTGTTTTTTTACCCGCCTGAAGTCACGACGCATTTCCCAGCGATGGCGAGGGCAGAGAAGGACAGAGCGAAGAATAAAAGTGCTCTGCAGCTGATGGACGATGAAGCAGATGTTCTCATTCTCATTCCCTTCTCCTCTTTCCTCCCCCCCCCCCTCAGTGGGCCCCCACATCGGGCGCTACTGCGGCCAGACGTCCCCGGGCCGCGTGATCTCCTACACTGGCATCCTGTCCATGACCATCACCACCGACAACGCCATCGCCAAAGAAGGCTTCTCCGCCAACTACACCGTCCGTGAGAGGAGCGTCCCCACCGGCAGCGTCGACGAGGGTAAGGAGGGGGAGTAATGGAGGAGGGAGGGGGGGATCATGCCCCGGGTGTTTGGGTGTCATTTGCCGTAAAAGAAAAATACTTTTTAGTCCTGAACGCCTGGATTTCTTTCAGCTGATAAGGGAGGATTGGATTTGTTTGTGATCGCTGAGGAATGAGCTCCAGGCTGGGAGGAAGGCCAGCAGAGAGAGAAATACTCAACCACGGATTTATGACAAGGGGAAAAAGAAATAAAGAGAAATGAATCAACTGTCCAGTGATAAGAGATTCATGATCAAATCCCTCCATTCACGATCAAAGTAATCGATTCAATCACATATTCATTTAATCAAATGATCTCGGTGGATTTTTTAATGAGTTTTTAAAAAAAAAAAGGAATAATTTAAAGTGACGCAGACGCAATCAGATCAGTTTTTATCTAATTCGCTATGTAATTTAAAAAAGAGATATATATATATATATCTGGTTAATTTGTTGTTTTATAAGTTTTGGAACATTTACATTCAATCGAAAACTAATTTCTGCCACTAATTTTGAGATTTCTAGCTAAGTAAAACTCCACAGTTATGTTCAATAAAGCAAAGATAAAAACAATAATAAAAGCGAATGTTGTCTCGTTTTTCTGCTACTTTCTTTTTTTTTCATTTAATGTTAAATTGTAAAAAAAAAAAAAAAAAAAAACTACTAATGTAAAATGTTTGAATTATTTCAGGTAAAATCCAGTAAAAGATCAATTATTTCAGTTAGTAAATTAAAATAATAAAAATGTTCATCTTTCTTAGATTAAATACAAATTCATGCAAAGTTACAGTAAGTTACAGTAAATAAATAGTAAATAAAACATTTACCATTATAAATGAAATTTTCATATCATCATGAGCCACATAGAATAATTATGTCATGTAATAACATAATAATAACACAATATATATCATGTTATAATCTTGTTATAATAATTATGTATGCTTTTATGTTATAAGATAATAATAACACTTTAATAACATTATTTGGACCTTCTGTTGGAAACCACTGCATTAAAACTATTCTGGAACTTTCTCATTGGTTAGCAAGGACTTATAATATATGTCCTTAAATGCAACCACAATATAAAAACAGTGTTTTTATCACTCTTTTATGGAAATGTTATCTCTCTGCGGGATGAAACGAGCAGCAGAACGAGATTAGAACTTCATCAGAATCTCCATCTATCTGCACGACGGTATGAATTTAATCAGATTTCACAGCTCTAACTTAAAATTAATTTCAGATTAAAAGAAAAAATGTTACATTTCCATCCATTTGACCTACTTCTAGTTCTTATCTCCTCCTGCCGAACAATGCATGAGGCTGATTCCACACACCAGGAAATCATCACGAGATGATCCTCACACTCTGCTTCAGCTGGTGTTGGGTCCGGCTCTGTCAGAACCTCTGCAGAGATCTAAGTCACGCCGGCCCGTGTGGTTCTTGCACCCCCGTAACCTCGACCCCGGTCGCCCCTGTTTTAGGAATGTGGGGTGCAGAGGTGAGTTTGTTAGGTCCCACAGTGGCTAACGTGGACACCGTGGATGTTAGGCCACGCCTCTAAGCGGATCACATGAGCTGGCAGAGTGGATCTCATGTTTGGATCAGGATCTTCCCTCATCTGAAGGATAATAGTCTTCGTTAGATCATGTTGTCTCCTCAATTTAAATGACAAAACTAAATAAATTCCTCATGTTCCACGTGAAAAACTCAGAAAATGGGATTATTCATTCTGTAGAGCTTTTGGTATCACAAAATGACTTCTGAGGATTTAGAATGATTGTAAAATCACACAATGAATCAAGTTATCTAATATAAGTTTAGTGTTTTCTTCCAGGACTATTTTTTACCATGTATCTAGCTCCACAGCTTTTGCAGCACTTATGCAAACGATGCATCAAAGTGTGCAGCTTGTTCGGGATTACTTGAAAAAGAGTTCCCTAAAATGATTGGTGCAAAAATGTGAGAAAAAAACACAACCTCATAAAAATGTTTGGCTGTAATAAAGCTGTAACCAAGGCAACGGGACAATTCTGTGTGCAGAAATGTAATCCAACTACTGTAAGTACTAATACTTCTATGAATACTTATTACGTATTTTACGTATTTATCCCAATGTGTAGCCATGGCAATGTAGCAAGAGCTTCACTCTCCAGGTTTATACAGTGAAACTATCCAGGTTCATAGAGTGAAACTATCCAGGTTCATGCAGTGAAACTATCCAGGTTCATGCAGTGAAACTATCCAGGTTCATAGAGTTAAACTATCCAGGTTCATAGAGTGAAACTATCCAGGTTCATACAGTGAAACTATCCAGGTTCATAGAGTGAAACTATCCAGGTTCATAGAGTGAAACTATCCAGGTTTATACAGTGAAACAGTCCAGGTTCATTCAGTGAAACAGTCCAGGTTTATACAGTGAAACAGTCCAGGTTTATACAGTGAAACAGTCCAGGTTCATTCAGTGAAACTATCCAGGTTCATACAGTGAAACTATCCAGGTTCATAGAGTGAAACTATCCAGGTTCATACAGGGAAACTATCCAGGTTCATACAGTGAAACAGTCCAGGTTCATTCAGTGAAACAGTCCAGGTTCACACAGTGAAACAGTCCAGGTTCATTCAGTGAAACAGTCCAGGTTCATACAGTGAAACAGTCCAGGTTCATTCAGTGAAACTATCCAGGTTTATACAGAGAAACTATCCAGGTTCATTCAGTGAAACAGTCCAGGTTCATACAGTGAAACAGTCCAGGTTCATTCAGTGAAACTATCCAGGTTTATACAGAGAAACTATCCAGGTTCATACAGTGAAACTATCAAGGTTCATACAGTGAAACTATCCAGGTTCATACAGTGAAACTATCCAGGTTTATACAGTGAAACTATCCAGGTTTATACAGTGAAACTATCCAGGTTTATACAGAGAAACTATCCAGGTTCATACAGTGAAACTGTAGGATTATCCAGTTAAACAGTCTAAACGGTACAAGTTTATCTAGAGAAATAAAAATCTGTTTTTGTAAATCCTCCTGTACGTTTGTGTCGGAGTGAGTTTTTACCGTTAGAACACACAGTTTGTGAAATGAAATCAAACGACAGGTTTCACCCCGAGTCAAAGTAATTATCGTGTCTGTTTCTGGGTTTGTTTTGGCCGGGGGCGGCACATGTGGCTGTTGTTTGGCGTCGGAGGCGTTGGCGTTGCACATGTTCCACTGGCCTCCAGCTGATGATGCTGATGCTGACGGCCTGCCTTCCCCACAAAGCGATAAAATCCCTGGATGTCCATCCATCAAGTAACGAACGTCTGCACTAAGAGAGAGAGGGAGAGAGAGAGACACACATCTGTCTGTCTGATGGCTGAGAGCTGCAGCAGCTGCTCCGGCGTTAGACGCTGCCCTGATTATATTAGCGTTAAAACAAACAGAAACAAACAGTTAATTTTTCTTACGGACCCCCATCTACGCTCAGCAGATTGGATTGAGACCCCTCGCCAAAACAAATCATATCGTCTTCACTCCGCCGACAAGAAGCCACTGATTCCCAGCCAGGGGTCCTCGGGTGGGTCCACGACAAATCTCAAAGACTACAAATTATGTTTTGACAAGCAGGAATTCCCACACTGTGCGGCACCTGAACACAACAGACCACAACGGGAAACACGTGAAGATTTAGTGGCAAAGGATTTCAAACAGCGATCTTAGCGTAGCTAATCCGTTCGGATAGCTTCAGTAAATAGAGCAGCTGGAATTCTTGAACCGCAGATAATAGATGGATTGTAAAAATAAAATCTGATATGCAGGATTAAAAAAAAAGACTCAAAATAAGCTTAAAAGATTTCATTTGTTCTGTCTTTTATCAATTTAGCCTCACAATTTTTACGGCACATATGCAAATTATACATCAAAAAGTACAATTTGATCAGGATTACTCAACTATCTAACATTAGCATGATTTTTTTTTATACATTATAGATAGCTAGCCTATACAATAGTAGCAATAATAATAATAAATATTGTAAAACAATGCCAAATTACGATAATTGGTCGAAAAGCCTTAAGCAAAATGTATCGAATTACTAAAATTGAGATTGTAAAATGTACAAATTAAGACTCAATATGATTTTACAGGAAAATTATATTAAATTGTTTAGAATTAACTCATTAGAAGATCCATTTCTGTAAAAAAAAAATGTAAAGAAGAGATAATTGTCAGAGGAATGCAGAAAAGCACGAGAGTTTAGAGATAAACTGCGTCGGCGGATGTAGATCGGTGTTTGAGTTCCTGCAGTCTCAGAGCGTTATCTGGCCAAGGCACTCTGGGAAAACTAAGAGGATGGTGCCTGGAAATTGTCAAGTGAACAAATTCTGATGATAAGGACAAAAAAAAAAAAACTATAAAAAACTCAGCAGGATTCTGGTGATGCTGCAAGAAAAAAACTTTCCCCCTTATTTATTTGTGGAGTTTGGAACGCTCTTAGTGTTTTTGTGTCCGACTTCAGACCGGGTGTCTCCAGACAGCCTCCCACCCACACACACACACACACACACACACACACACACACACACACGCGCGTTTCCGTTTGTTCCGCCTCCCTCTTCCTTCCCCGGGTTCCCTGCTGTCAGATTGGGGACGCCACCGTCTCACCGATGCAGACGTGCGGCTGTGAGTTTGTCCAAATGCGGTTTTGAAACAGGTTTATCAGTCCAATCCAGAGAGGGGAGATTTTTTTAAAAATGAAAGTCATCCTATTTGGAGCGGCGATATGCTCATGCGCATTTATGTGTAAGTATGAAATAAAAGATTTCATTGATCATCTGTGGAAGAAGCTGTTTAAGTTGTATTTCTATTATTTGCAATTCTTGTTGATATGATAGCTGAGAAAAAAAATTTACCTTTTTAAAAATGAAATAATAAATTGATTCAGTACCTTGAGAGGTTTGTGCACTAACTTCATATTGAATTTTTTAGTCCTGCCTTAGAAGAAAGCTCCTATGAGACCAATCCCACTCACAGAATGAGTCAGAATTCAAGCTGTAACCATGGAAACCAGAAAAGACTTTCCAAATAACAAAACCTCAGTACTCAGGTTGTTGTGTGTAGAAAAGTTTGTGCGAAAACATCATATGTGTTATTTTATGGTTGTATTTCTCCTGAACCAACCGCTAGAATGACACCAAGTTGAATTTTTAACTATGGGAATGGAAAAATCAAGAAATCAAGAAACTCAAAAGCAAATGTCAGTATTCAGAGAAAAAAGTATTTATTGGTTTTATTGTCTTATATCCCTCTTCTTTTTATGTTTATGGTTGGGGAATAATAAACAGATTATAGATAAAGCGTTGATGTTTGCAGTAGGAGTGTAGGATGGATTCAGAGTTGAGCTGGGGCTGCACCAAGGATTGGCTCTGAGCCCCTTCTGGTTTGCTTTGGGGATGGACAGACTGACCGAAGATGTCCGGCAGAGGTCTCTGTGGACTATGACGTGGGTGGATGACATTTTGGTCTGTATTGAGGGCAAAGGAGCAGGTGGAGGGAAACCTGGAGATGGAGGTATGCGCTGGAGAGAAAATGAATGAAGGTCATTGGCAGCGAGACGGGACCCAATGTGGGAATGAAAGGGAGGCAGGAGGAGGTGAAAATGAAGGAGTAGAGGTGGAGAAGGGCCAGGGGTTTGAGGACTTGGGGTCAACTGTTTAGTTCAACAGGGAGTGTGCAAAAGAGGTAAAGAAGCGAGCACAGGGTGGAGCGGGTGGAGAAGAGTGTCAGGAGTTATCTGTGACAGAAAAGTAGCAGAAGGAGTGAAGGGAAAGAATTCTCATATAGCTTATTTTATCTGGTTTTGATTTGGAGGGACTTTAGGGGCATGTTCAGACAAGAACAACAATATTAGAACTGCTGTTAGGGAAACTTTTGAGATGAAACTTGTGATTCTTCTCTCGCTGCGTATTTTTTTGGTATTTTTATGAGGTTGGGAAGCCATTCTCAGCTGACATCGGGGAAACCAGAACCATCAAACAGCTTCTCTTCTCTTATCAGACTGACCTTCTAGAAACTGTTTTTGTACTTAGAAAGTCAATGCCTCTCGTGATTCCTCCGAATGAGCCGCCGCAAAAACACAATCAAACAAATAGAAAAAATATATACACTGTTTATTTCATCCATATGTTTTTTTTTAACCATCAACATAAATGGCAGTCGCTCAGCAAAGAAATCAAAGCTTTGGTGAAATTTAAATGGAGTTTTCCGTCTCTTGCAGCTTTTGCCTGTTTGGAGCCACTGGGTATGGAGTCTGGGGAGATTTCCTCAGAGCAGATCAGCGCCTCCTCCCAGTACAACTCCAACTGGTCCCCGGAACGCTCCCGTCTCAACTACCAGGAGAACGGGTGGACGCCCTCAGACGACACCGTCAGGGAGTGGGTGCAGGTCAGTGGACGTTAGAAAGTGGATTGTGAAGACTGAAGTGACGTGACACTGGTTCTCATTCTGGAGAACCTCGGTTTGAACTCCGCTGTACCGCCGAGATGTTTCTCACATCTGGTCTGAATATTTCTCACTCATTTGTACCACTTCTCTGCCTGTTCTGGAGACTCACGGGGTTGGGGGTTGGGGGGGGGGGGGGGGGGGGGGGGGATAAGCTGACTTCCATTATTTATTGAAATCTGCCGTCAGCACTCTTGACATTTTTCTCCTATCTTGTATATTGTGAAATACGACATATCGGCCCACAACCTGACTGTGAAAACGGAGCAGCGTTCCTTTCATTCCTCTCTAACTACTCAGTGTTTTTTTTTACTGCTGGGATGTTCTGAGATAGAAGAAGTCCAGATGAGTCCGGTTGGGATCCAGACCAATGACGCGTGACTGTTTCAGGATGGATTTACATGAAGCCTCTCAAAGTGGTCCAGATCCTGCCAGAAATAAGTGATGAATGGAGTCCTTCCGCTGAGCCAGAGTGAAAGAGCTTTTTAATACATTATTATCATCTGTCATCTATTCGCAACGACCTGTTCGTAAAAAGACGACAAAGATGGATCGACTGACTTCATACATTAATTGATGGATAGATGGATTCGTGGATATACAGATAGATAAATATAGATGCATAAATCCAGTGCGGAGTAAAAAGAATTACAGTAAAAACTGTATTCTGAAGATGCTGAAGGAGAAATAATTGAATTCATTCTAGTTGAGATCGACCTCTTAAACCCACCGGTGAAGTGCTGCTGTGGTCCAGGACTGTCCCATTGTCCAGGACAGGAAATCATAGAGGAAGACTCACAATGCCCCTCGCGGTAAGAACAAACTCATACTTCCTTCCCGCGGGGGTTAAAACAGGAAGTAGACAGGAAGACGGCCTTTGTGTCAGATTAGTAGCTGCTCTGTATTGTCCGTCCGGGGATTTGTTTTAGCTACTGGGCCACAGCTTCGGCCCCCTGGGATGTGATTTGTGGAGGACAGAGGTTTAGCAGGAGTGAATAAGTTCATGTGGACAGAGGTCGACTTCACCTTCTGGTTGTCCAGTATCCTTAAAATGGGTAGAATTCAGTCACAACAGCAAGTTTTCTGAAATGTTCAATTCTTGGCTCTGAATAACTGGAGGCATTTCATGAATTGTCTGATGTTGCATTTAATGACAGTTTGAACATTGAGCCACTATATACGAGCCAATCCTTCATTAGGGGGGGCTTCGGCGAAGCCTTAGGAAAAAAAGTTACGGAGCTCAGAGTTGAGCCTCTACTTCTTCGCATAGAAAGGAGCCGGTTGAGGTGGTTCGGGAATCTGATTAGGATTCTTCCAGGACGCCTTTCTTTGGCGGTTTACAGGCACGTCCAACTGAGAGGAAACCAGAACTTGCTTGGGAGACTAAATGTGTCTTATCTGGGCTGGGAACGCCTCGGGACCCACCAGGATTAGCTGGAGAGTGTTGCTGGAGATAGGGATGTCTGGAAATCTCTGCTTAGCCTGCTGCCGCCGTTACCCAACCCCAGATAAGCGGAATAAAGTGCATGGCATGTATGAATATGAACATATCAAAATCATCTTCATCATATCCCCTTAAATGTCGGGAATATTGGAGAATCGTTATCGCTGTGTCCAGATTCTTCGTTTAAGCGATAACTGAAAAACTGTTTAATGGATCATTTTCAAATTAGAGAACCCCATAGACCTTAGTGCGAGGAAGAACTGGATTGGTTTTGGGAAAGGTCAGATGTATTTCTCCAACATTAAGGGGAGCTTCATTTCCAAAAGTCTTAAGGCCATAAATCCTTGACCGTTGGTCGAATTTAGTCCAGATTTGGTGAACATGAATCTTTCCTAAATATATATCTTATTTTACGCTTACAATTCATGTTTTGTTTTATTTTACGAAAAAAAAAAAATTTCGGAGGGAACTTACTATCGGTGTAAATATCGGCCTAACTATTGGTCTAATTTAGTCCAAATTTCCTGACCACAAATTTACTGGAGGAGCTGTATAATGAATATATAATTGTTTACATTTACACGGAAATACATAAGCATGTATTTTTAGCACACACGAAAACGGAAATATCCCTTCATTCCGTTATCAGTGCATTGCTAGTCTGTTGAAAAACAGAAGGCCATGCAAATAAAACCTTTTTGGTCTTTCTCCGGTAGCGTACAGATATGTACTATGTAATAAAACCACCAACCAGTCAAAGCAGACAACGGCCCACGGGCTAACTCATGTAATTTGATTAGCAGCGTAGCAGACAGAACTCTGACAACAAAAAATACTGGGCCTAGGGGTGAAATATAATGAAGCTACTGTTTGGTTGACCTGCAGTGTGTAGTCTACCCGCACGGAAACTAAACAATATGGAAAAACAATGCACAGACAGGAGGTGATACTGGAGGCATCAATAAGGAACAGCAGCTGAATGTTTTCATTACTACCCTCCATAGAAAAGACCATTTCTCAGAAAACGTCTCATGAACTGAGTGTGGTGGTATTCAGGGAGCAACAAAATGAGACAAAGGAAATTGAAGTTTTTATTTTTGCATGCTTTACATGCATTGTTCACCTTTTAACAGTTTAACCTCCTGGGATGCCTCAATGCAAAATTGAGTTATGTGACCCCATGGAGTCCTCATTCCTCCCACGGAACTCTGTTGCATTATGTATCAACCGATTTAAATAATAAACAGCGTTAAGGTGAGATTTTTACACAACTACATTTTTGGCCAAAAAATGTTGAAGCTTGAGTTTTTTTGTCGCGCCATTCCAAATGCTGTTCTTGCCAAACGTTACGCAACTATTTCATACAGCGCAATTACAGATTAAATAGAAAGTCAATGTAGAGCTACCAGTCTACATGAGCGTCTACTTCGCGCTATTGCGTCATTCTCATTACTGACGTCATTCAATATATACGCGTTACTCACATCGTTCGTCACATATACTTTACTCGCGTTATTTGTCACCTCTGCGTTACTCGCGTCATTCTCCTTATTCGTATTCTCGCATTATACACAACATAGGTGTAACTCACAACATCCACTACATCTGAGTTATTCACATCGCTAGAATTTGCGTTACTTGCGTCATCCACCTTACTCAAATAATTTGCCTCATTTTCAGTTACCTGTGTCATTTACTTGATTTGCGTTTTTCGCCACAGTCGCATAATTTGCTTTACGCGCTTTATTCTCTTTACTCGCGTCATTCCCATTACTCGCGTCATTCTCATAAATCGCATCATACGCCACATACGAGTTACTCACATCATTCACGACATTACTCAAATTTCATTTACCCTACCCATCATCATTCGCCTCATTTGTGTTACTTGTATCATTTGCTTTAATTGCGTTGTCGCAACATACGCGTTACTCACATTGTTGCCAAATCTGAGTTACTCAAATCACTTGAATTTGCGTTACTCGTGTCATTCGAGTCATATTTTTCACTCACATAATCCCGTTGATTTGATTTGATTTGATTTGATTTGATTTGCGTTACTCGTGTCATTTGCTTTAACTGCTTTATACGCGACTTACGCGTTACTCACCTCATTTGCCTCTTTCGCGTTACGTCATTCGCTTTACTTGCTCCTACTTGCATATAGAAGATATAGCATAAATAAAATTACTATAATTATATTATCTTCTCATATGTAGTTGTATAAATGAGCCTTTCGTCTACTATTCATTCATTCTTTCATTCATTATATGTAACCGCTTCCATGATGATGCAATCATAAGAAAAAGTTATTTTCAGTTGTGAAAAATAAAAAGATTAATAGAATTGTTGTAATTTGTTTTGGCTCTTTATATTAAAGACGCCCCAAATATGAAGTGTATGTTACTGGTCAAACACCTGTTCCGTGTTCCACCACTGTCCTGGTGCTCCAGTCTTATCTATCTGTAGAAACTGGCGGCGGTGACATCACTCAGCTCACCAGTCATGAGATTTGTACCAGCAACTTCTCAGTCACATGCTCGCTCCCCAGGCCTGAGGCTATGGCGTCCAATAGAAAGTGTGTGCAGGTTTGTCTTTGCTTCTGAAGTAAAGGCTTTGTTGTCAGCCCCTCCTAAAGACCAGGCCCCCCCCTTGCCATGCTGATTTATAGCCAAAGAACCGGCACCAGCGCCATGAGCCGGTTGAGTTATGACTGGTTCTTTCTGTGAAAAGAATTTTTCCATTTGATTTGATTAAGTGTATTGCGTGTGTTGCTGCATGCAGCTTGGTTTGTCTCAGAATTTTCCATTCATCTTACTTGAGGAGAAAATTATGACTTAGCTAATTCTTGCATGGCTGCCTCCTCCTCCTCCACCTCCTCTTCCTCCTCCCCCGCAAATACCTCTATTATTCATTTAAAGGCATTTATATTTTATTGATACTATTTTCAGGTTGGTATTCATAATGTTGTCAGGGCAGACAGTGAGCTCATCATCTGTCTTTTTTCTTGAGTCTGTAATCATATTTTCGCTCTGCAGTGACTCATTTCATCAGCATGGAATGGAAAACCTCTTAATCTGTATACCACATTATTTTTAATGGCTCGGGATATTATAACTACGTGCATCTGGGCCACATCTCTGGATAATATTGTATTCACAGTAGATGTAGATGTTATTGTATAGTGGCCCCGAAGGGCAAAACAACTTCAAAAGACGTGGAACAGATTTAACAGAGGATTCACTTAATATGTTAAGAACTTATTCCTAAAGCAAAACAAATTAACAAACATAAAAACAGATTATCATTTACAATGTGTAAGGCACGATTACATTTGGCAAAAAAAATTTACAAACATAAGAACAACTTCATGTGTGAAGCCCTATTATCTACGGCAAAAGAAATTTAAAAATAAAAAATTTGGGAATAAGTTACAAACACAATGTAAATGATAATTTGGAAAACTAATGATAAATGTGAAGACAATTAAAAGTCTATGAGTACATTTTATGAAAGTTAAAACTTTTAACTAATATAACTCTTTGAAAAAAGTACAAACTTAAAAATAAAGGAAATAGTTTTACCAAAAACAAAACCAATGCAGATATTGGCAAACAACATTTCAAACTTAAAAACACATTTAACTTATATTAGGCACAATTAACTAAGGCAAAACAAATTAAAAAACATAATAACAACTTCATATATTAAGCACTTTTACCCTATCCAAAAACAAATCTATGAATATGAAAGGAAAAACAAATTTAAAAAAAAAGAAAGTTTTGTAATTTTTTTATGTTTGAAAAAGTTACAAACATAAAATCTAAATTACAATTAAAAACTAATGAAAACGTAAGACCACTTTAAAGTCTATGAGACAATTTCACTAAAGGAAAAAACGTCTTTAAAAAAACAAGATTAAAAAAAATAACTGTTGGACAAAAATACAAACTTAAAAACAACAAAAAACAAGATTATAAACTTAAAAAAAACATTTAACAAGTCAAACACCGTTTCAATCCCAAAAGAAATTTCCAAAAGTGTTTTAAGGAGACGCAGAAGAAGTTGGTCTTATTGGAATTTTGCTGACACTATAGGTCAGTTAAAAAGTTGCGCGTGACTTTGGTGAAATTTGAAAGATGTTCTCAGATTTGAATTTTGTTTACTGGATCAAACTTTATTTGCGAAATGTTATCAAAAAGCAAACATCTCTATTGTACTATGATGAGGTCGAGAACCAGTTCCAACCTGATTTTCACAAAAACAAACTATCCTCTCTGCTGGAAGGGAAACGTCAGTCTGTGCAGGTTTACCAGCAATGACACAACATGCTACTTTGGCTAATTAACCTTTATATTAAGTTTTATTTTCTGCATTTCTCTGGCAAACATTTGTTGTTGGTTTGGCCTCAAACATAAATTAAGTCATTTTTTATTAACAATTTTATCTCTTTATGACTTTCACACTAAAAAAAAGCTTCCATTAATGCAATCCTGATTGTTTTTACAGTTCTATTGTACGGGGATGGGGTAATCTCCTGATGGCCCTTACGAGAGGACTGTAATGCCTGAGAGAATTTTACACATCCAGACATGAAATGCAATGAAAAAAAGGCTTTAAAAGTAACATAAAATGTCAAGGTTATACATCCCACCATGAGGAAAAAAGATTTTAACAAAGCCGTATCTTAGGCACAAGATACAAATCCACATGTTTCGAAATCCATCTAAAAACATTTGCAACTACATCCAGTGACAATTTATTCCACATTCAAGCTTCATTTGTGCCGCTGTTGCTCAAAAAAGGTCCAGAAGGTGCATCTTTACGAGCTGTAGTAAATGGACTTGTTATTGAATACCATGATGTAAGCCCAGGAAGGGTTTCCTTCCCTGCTTGACTTCAGGTATTTATAGACGCCCTGCCGTTTGTCTTCAGGATCTCTTTGACGCCACCAGGAAGAGCTCAGCAACCCTCATCTGGAGAACACATTTGGATCTTGTGTGTTGTCCAAAGTCAGGGAAGGAGGGAAACCGTAAGACAAAAGACCCTCCAGAGACCGTTAAAGGGGTCTGGTGATCCAGAGCAGACCTCTGGAGGAAAGTCAACATCCAACCCCTTAAAGACACGAATCGGACCTATTTACCGGAGACGTACGTGGGAGGCCGCGAGTTTTCTCGTCTGTGACTCTGCTGACAGAAATGTCCAAAGCGATGAAAGAAGAGAGACAAAAATTGGGAGGAACGCCAGCCATGAAAGAAATTAGAGCCATAAAACAAAGTATATTGGATTAGTCTGATGTTTTGGGTTGGCGCCTGGAGACCAGTGACTGAAATCAGTTCCAAGATAAAAAAACAAAAGCCCCTCTTTTACATAAAAGACAAGGAGATCAAAAGGTCAGTTGGGAGATAGGAATCGATTCGGAAGGCTCAGACAAAATCATGACAAAGTCAGTCAGTCAAAGTTTCTACAAACTCGACTGTATTCCTGGATTTTTTTTATTTGACAGGATTATTGATAATCTGGGTACCGAAGAAAACCTCAAAGCAGCATATAAAAAAAGAAGAAAAAAAAGCTGTTATCTCATCTATGAAAATGTTTCATTTTTAAATTACACAATAATCATTTTCTAGAAGCCATGATAGAAATAAGACATGGACAAACAATCTTTTTCAAAGTTCCACAAACTGAGATGCTTTTTTCAGAATCAGAATACTTTAATAATCCCCATTGGGAAAATTCTTTGCTACAGATTCTCCGAAATAAATGAAGTCAAGAATAAAAATACTAGAAATATAAGAAATGTTAGTTAGTATAAGTGTCGCGGAAGATCCGTAGTTCAGATATTCTGCATTTCAGCTATTTAAAAAAAATGAAATATCAAGATGTTAACTGCAGTTAAGATTTCTTACAACAAATACAGAGAGCACTCGCATTGTTTTACAACATTAACAACCAAATCAACTCAAATTTATGTGTTGTTATACTCGCGTTACTTCGCGCGTGAGAATGTCGGCCCAGTATAATTTCAGATTATGCGCGTCACTCCAAAAGTAACGCGCCCCTTACCTTTCAATGAAAACTGAACAAAACAAAATTTCTGCTTCATATTTGTTGTGGAAATCACAACAAATACGTCAGAAATCAAAACGCAAATGCAGAATTCCGTACTCAGTCAGCTCTGAGTGAGAATGCCACAATAATTTGTCCTCAACTTCCACATCAAAAAAATCGGACTTGCTGCACTTTTGAGAAAACTAAAGACTGAAGTGCTGTGGAGTCATGCTGATGACAAAACGCTCTTCACTGGATTCGTTTCCCTTGCCTGGCTCTATCGCGAAACTTATGGAATAAACTGTCAAAATCGTGTAACTATAAAAAAAAAAGCAAAAAATAACAACTTATGTATCAAAATATCCTTTTATAGCCGGACAACAAAGCCGAGTTGAACATCTTTTCCCTTCATCCCCCGAAGAAAAAAAGAGATCTTTCCTAACTAGAACAAACCCTCAGAAAGCACAAACCTCCGCCAAAGAACAAAAACTAGCTCTGGGTAGAAGGTCATGTATTTACGAGGCTATATCTACGGTTTTAATATGATTGTATACGGATAATATCGTCTGTAGGTTTACTCTTTATGACGCGTTACATCATTTCCTGTTCCTCTCCAGTATCACACATAAAAGGAAATAGAAAAAGTGCTCAGAGGGTTCTAACCTCAGCCGAGGGCTAGAGCTTAACTCTGAACCTGCTCCTAAAAAGACTTTCTTTCATCATTTCCTTTTCCTCTCCAGTAAAACAATTTAAAGGATAAAGGCACAACATTAGGTAAATTATAAAGAATGACAAATAAATTAGTTTTACTTACAGTACTTGTACGTTACGCTAATCTTAAAGAATACCATTACATTGTTTACCCATATGAAATGGTCTATTAAAATCACCATAGAGCGAGTTTGCGTCTACTGGTGGATTTGAATCGGCTTTTTTGAACTCGCCAACCACGAGAAAACACATGTTCAAGTGATCGTGTCATTCAAGATGGTCTGGTGGTTTCAGCGGTTGTCGTCCGTGCAGACGACCAGAGTTTGAATCTCAAGGGTTTGCTTTTATCCTCATGGTCCGCCATGAAAAGGCTGCGTAAAACGGGCTTGTAGGAGGGTCATAAAGTATTGGTTGGTCACAATCACCCCCGTCCTTGTTCTCTGATAGAACAGGATTTTGTTTCTGATACCAGTTTTCCTGGATGAGAGCCCCTGTTGGACTGTAAAAAAAAAATGCAAATAACCGGTTCCAAATTCAGCGCTGGCTCCAAACCTGCTCTGGAACTATCCTGGTGGAAAAGAGGAATCCGAACAATGTTTAGTCTTTTAAACAAATTTCTGCAACAAGCTTAAAACGGTTATTAAGGACTAAAACAGAATTAAGAGTCGGGTTACTAAATTTTCCCTCGCTTTCACACTCATTTGTTTTTACTTGTGCTATTGAAGCCGTGTGAACCACAATTTGTCAAAGTCTTCGTTCTCAAAATATGCAAGAACGTATTCGTCCTCGTCTTCTTCATTGGTGTTCAGAGGTGAAACGTCTTCTGGTTCCTTTTCTACCACTTCGATCTAAAAACAGGAAAAAAAACCTTCTCTAGGGCCAGGGTTCCGTTTGTCTGTGGAGGGTACTGAACAAACATGGTAACACAAACTGGTGGTCTCCGTAGAAGAGAACCCGCTCCATCTGGACTTATAAAGGACTTTTTCTAAATTAACATAAATAAAAAAAAAGTTATTTCCAGCTGACCATAAACTAATAAAAAATAGTAATGAATATTATATTGCAGTTATTCAAAGGGAAGCCCGGTGCCCAACGTCGCTTGTTCCCTGCACTGTTTTTTGCACCGGACCGCTATACCTTTCCCTGCAGGGTGGTGAGATCCATGAAGCTTGTTCTGGCGGACCCAGGCCCGGCCAACAGACGCTCAATGACAAGCCCCCCTCCTGGGTCCGGCTCCGGGACGGTTTCCCGACCTCCCTATTCTGGGCGTGGTATCACAGCTTGTTTGGTGCCTATTCATTGAAGTCTTCCGATCCTCCCCTGTGACCGCTGTGCCTCGGGAGACCCCCACCAGGGGCTATTGCCCCTACAAGACATCTCTGAGGATCGCAAAAGGCAACAAACCCTAACCCACTATAGGTGGTGGTTCTACAGGCACGTCATACTGGGAGGAGAACCCGGGGGTAATGGATGGGAGAGATGCCCCTAAATTTTTACATACTGAACCTTTAAACATAGTCCGATAGTAAAAGACAAAAAAACAACAGGAAAAGTTTAAAGTGTGGTTAGATCCTTACTTATCAATGGGATGTGATTGTTTATGGCTTTTTGTTTTATTTGTTAAGCAGGAAATGACAAAATATTCCCGCTTAGAAAAACTGCAGCATGAAAACAGTGAATGATAATAATTAAGTCCGATTATATAAATTTGAATCGTGAAAAACAAGCAAGCAAACGTTGACATTCACGCCAAACGCGGCTTGAGTCGCGCGCGCCGTTGAGACTCTCCCCATTCAGGACGCCGCTCCCTCAGAGCAGCGCGACGCTTCCTCAAGCAAGCGCTAAAACCTCCGATGAGAGGTGAGTGATTAAGGCTCCTTCCTTTTTACTATCACTGCTGAAGCAGCGTCCCGTTCTGGCTGGAAGCAGCGGCGTTTTCGGTGCAATCTCATTTAGCCACACTTGATGGAATTATGTCCCCCTTCCCGCATTTGGTTCCCTTCATTAAAAAATGCTCTGAGTGTGACTATGTTCTGTGGCATGAATGTCAGCGCTGCCAAGCGTTGAGTAATTAGAAGATGGAAGAGCAATTAGAGGCTGAGTGATTTGATGGAGTTTTGGAGCTTTGACCGGCCGTTACGGAAAACGTGTAACGAGTGCGACGGCCGGCCAGAGGCTTACTGTAAGGAGTCGGGCATTTCTGTGGAAGGCAAAGCAGCAATATCTCCGCAAATGCTGGAAAAATTTGCATTTATGTCACTTTAAAAGACTCTTCGTCTGAAGAACAGCCGAATATTTATGCGTCTGTCAAAGGTTTTATTCAGACAAGTTCATCTTCGAAAGTTCCAGGATTAATCGCTACTCTGAAAAATGTCTTTATATCTGCACACGGTTAATAAGAAAGGCAGGAAAAGTCTACTTTAAGCTACCATGCACTTGTAAGTACGCACGTTTGTTCGATTTGTGAGAGGCTTTTGTGCTGTTTTTTTTTTTTCCATATCATGGCGTTTTCATCATTAACCTGATTTAGATTAGATTAAATTTGAGCGAGTATGGATCGAAACAAAGACGGCTCTAAAATCAAAAACTAACCTAGTTCTACCAAAATGACGAATACACCAACACATAAATAGTAAAAAATAAAAAAAAAAGTGGGGAAAATCACGGGTTAAACTACATCCAATCTAATTAGAAACCAGCATGAATGGAAGGTACCGCCATGAGGGGAACCAACCAGGAGACCCTGCTGGACTCCATGGGCGCCATCTCTGAGGAGGCGCCATCAGTCCTCCCTCCGATCCCAGCTGATCCGGTGTCATGAAACCTGCCGTGAGTTAAGTCAAACAAACATAATAAATAAAACATTACTTACTGTCTAATGCTGAATTACCGGATACCGTTACCCTTTAAGGACTCGGACCTCCAACAACGTCATGACCTTTCACAGGCCGTCACGAGGAGACTTAACTTAACCTAATATTATTACAAGCCTCACCATAGACTGTCTTTGTTAAGCGCGTTAACTTCAGGTGGGATGCGTCTCATGGGAAATCCATAGAAGGCAGCTCTCCCACTCGGGCCTTCATTTCCCGGGGGTCTCCCTGTCAGTTTGAAAGCCCGCACCCTCCCAGAGGAGCAACCAATGTTAAATAACGACCTCTGGTCTCTTCTCATGGGCGGCATCATATCATCTAGGGTTATATAATTATACATTATGTATGTATGTGGGATACGGCGTCCGATATACTGACGGAGGGTTTATTTTGGTTCGCAGTGGAACATTTCCAAACACAGATATGCAATTTTATACAGTTGAAGTGAAATGAAGTGGTTGTGGAATAGATCTTAAGCTTAATAGCGTATGGATGAACTTCACAGGCTGATGGGTTCGGTGTGTGTTGGCGAAGAATTCCTCTTATTCGATTTGGATCTGAATCGTAGATTTCAAACACCACTGCTACGCTCCCTGCCGTCGTTAGCGCTCTCTTTGATGATAACCATCTGCTTCTATCTTTGTTTGACTGCAGCGAGATAAAACGCCTTGACCATCTGAGCAAATTTTTGTTATCTGTAATTTTCGCTCCTCGGATCGTAATTCCAGGCACGCCGGAAGAAGTACGGCCACGATATGCGATAACGCCCGCTGTAATTTCATTTCAGAATGTCTTTGCGCGGGTTGACGGCGCTCGTGAAATGAAGAGCATCGCCACTCTTAAACCGTAATTAGATTAAACTAAACTCTAACTCAGTACATTGGTTTAAGGAAGTTCTTTTTTTTTTGTAGAATTTGTCAGATTCTTTGTGGCGGTTGAATGAACAAAGGTCAAAGCCAAGGTAGTTTTCACACCACGATGTTTCTGACAGAGTTCTGTGTGTGTTCTTGTTAGCAGGAGAATCCGTTTAACGACCATTTAGGTACTAAAAATATAACGTAACAATATGATCGCTGACCATGAGATTCTCTGTCGCGTCAAAATATGGTAACGGGACATAGTGAATTAATAAATGAATTGCTATAACTCATTACATATAAAGGCTTTCAGAGACCTGATGCTTGCCAAATAGGGAGCACACTTGTCTGTACTGCAGATTTGATACTGCCAAATAGTGACCCACATTGATAAATTGAGAATTATGTTATAAGATGTTAACTTAATTATAAATCCTTTATAAAGGTGGCCGTACTTTAAAGCGGTACCACTTATTCTTATTTAATATTTGAATATTAAAAATATTCATTCATTCATTAGGGCAGACTCCTAATGTTAATGTTAATTTTAATGTCGCCAATTCGCCTAAACTCCATGTTATTGGATTAAATATGGTTTTATGGTTTCAAAATTATTGAAATGAATTATAGAAAATTAAATGTGACAAAAATTTGCACCGATTAGTCGTGCTCTGTGATGTCACACGTCAGTGAACGCGCCACAGAAGCGTCCACAGAAGCTTTAACAAGCTTTTTCACTTTTTATGTTGTTTGTATGTACGGCCAAGTTCATTAATTTAATTAGCCGACACAATTAGGATATAGACCCTAAGTCTTTGTTTAAATCTCTACTCCTGACATCGGTCCAGCCAATCAAACTGGCCTTGGTGATGACATCATGAGCACTGGATCATATTCATTTATTTTGAATTAAGCAAATTCTGCTTTTATAAAATCTCCTTTCTCTGCCGGAAGGCTGCGTTAATCTTGTAATAGATTACATGAAAATGTAAACAGTTAGTCTTCTATAAGCAGTCTTATAAATGTCCAGCTAATGCTAATTTTTTTTAGCTGTTTTCTTTCTTTATCTGTTTTGTTTTGCATGTGACACCGGTTTCTTTGTTGCACAGATACCAAGTGCACCAATAAAGGAAACGCCTCAGATTCGGCTGATTTGGCCAAAAGAATGAAAATCAATTTTACACAAATTTAATAATTTTCTCTTCCTATAAAAGAAGTGGCTGTTCGGCAACCATTGGCAACATTTAAGTGTGGAAAATCCCACCGATTAAACAATGACATTTAGAGTTTCAGAGGGCAAACCACGCTGTTTGGTTCTGTTGGTTGATTTTTTTTCTGGTTTCTTGGCAGGATTACTAAACAAATACTTAACGGATTGGCATGGGCCACGGAGGAAGTCATTAAATTTTCCTGTATGAAGGGACAAGTCCGGGATTTCTTTCACTTTGCAACATTTTCCCTTATTAGTCTAAATCTATTAAGCCAATTTCAACTTAAGTTGGTGGAGGGGTGGGGCAGGGGGGGTCAGGTCAACTACACAGACAATGTCAGGATTGTTCAGACTCGGGCGGAAATAAACATTCAACTCTAGAGGGTCATGAGCCAGACAGTCCAGAAATGATAGCCCTAATCTTTTATTAATTATCTTTATGTTGTTTTTAGTCTCTAAATAGTTTGCACAAGTTAACATCTTTTTTTTTCTGCTTTGAAATTGTTTGGAAGTTGTTTCAATAGTTGAGTCTGATTGATTTATATGTGTTTAATCATAGTTTATTTACTTTATACATAAATAAAGCTATCCATTAAGATGGAATAGATGGGTTTTTATTGTTAAACTGGTCGAAGCCCAACCAATCAGAAGATGCATGTCATCGTCTGATTGGTCGAGGGGCGGGGTTTGACCACTTCACATTTCATATCCTGCTATTCTCTCTAATAGTGAATGCTAATTTGCAACATTCATCCCTATAAGGGCTGTATTTAATTTGAACATTTCCTGAAATTCAACTTATATGAACTTAAAGTTTATTAGAGCAGGAATGAGAAAAAAAAAAACGCATCAGAGAACAAAGACAGTTATTATTACCGCAGGTCACATAATCACTAGTGACGATGGTGGGCAGCCATTAAATTGATCCTGAGCTGGTTCTCACACATACACACACACACACACACACACACACACACACACACACACACACTGTGTTGTTTGGTTGAAATGAGTTTCATTTCACACTCTTCCCCAAAAATGAAATTTTCAGCACAACTTTGTGGATCAGAGGCGTCTGAGTCAAAACGCATGAACCGTCGTTGCTTCATGCCTCTGATGGAAAAGATTTGGGTTGAAAACATGAAAACACTGTGTATTTTTTGTCGAAGAAAAGCTTTTTTACGCTTCTTATCACTATATATTCTAAATCATAGCACATCAGGAGTGGATCATAAACTGTTGGAACACGTCATTTAACGGTAAACTCCTCATGGTACTGTGTTTCAGAGAAGGAAAAAACAGCTCAGGAGAATTACACAGGACTTACTGTACCGGTCGGGGAGGTTGGCACTGGGTTGCATAAAGTTCCTGTAACGGTCTTTGTTGCAGTGGGAGCTGCCTGTAAAAATACTGACAGTGATCTCACCAGTATTCTGCTCTCATGTTTTTTCTACTCCTGAACGGATCACAGAGCTGGAACAAAGTACAAGACAGCGCTGCTACGCTAATGTTCTGCATGCTTGACATTTTACAGTCAGATTTTAAAGGTCGAGATTTCATTCGAAGAATCGTGCTTCTCTTACGTTCCATTACGAACTCTTACTCTTAAAACCTGATGCTTGAGCAGAGCATCATTTGTTTGATTCGTGACCCGTGATCTACTTCTCTTACCCTCAGATAATGTTTCGTAACTTTCTTTCATCAATGTTTGGCCTATTTGCTGTTTAGATGTTTATTCCAACCACATACGGGTGGCTGAGTTGGGTTCAGCCGTTTCGTTTAGCTGCTCATTCATACTTTTAGTTTTGCTCTTTGTTTGATTTGTTGGATCTGGACTACAGTGGATAACTGAGATTAAAGGAACTTACAATAAATGGAGATCAAAGACCGAAACAGGAAGTTTAAGGTGCGCCACTACTGTACAGTTACAGATTCACTTATTTCTTTTTTGTGTCGATAAGATTTTGTTACATACATTTTTATGTGAGCTGGTCCAGATTGTTTTATTTAGTATGAGTTCCTCTGATGTACGGGTCCAGTTTGAACATTTATATCAAAGATTGTTCATTTTTTAAGCGTGTTAAATATCGGTTCGCTAAATTCTGGCAATTAATCAGTTTTCGAGGAACTTGGAGGGCAATGCAATTTCTAGTAGACAGCCTTTAAGTCATTCTTTCAGATTTATCCTCTAGAAAAGGCCCTTCTAGATGAGGAAATGTCAAATCAAGGGCACCCATGAGTCCACTTTACTTCATTCGGTCACCAAGAGGGACCCCCTACAGACCGTTTGCACGTTTTCTCCACTAAAAGGGTCTCTCAGCGTGAACTGTCTTGTTTCTTGTACTAAAGAAGGAACATAGTTCGCAACTAATCATGCAATAAATATAACTGAGGCATCCAAAATGGCACTTTCTTAAAAAGGAGTCACCATTGGGAACATTTGAGTCCGAAAGAGATGCTTTTCAACATATTTTCCCTTTAATCAGAGAACATTTCTCTTTATCCTAATCAGCTAATTACCATTTATTATATTTCATCACAACTATATTAACCTATTATCCATTTCTTTTTGGACAACTGGTTGATTTATTCATCCTCTTTGCCTTTTTTTAGACCACTTTCACACTATCACCTTCTCTTTCACCCAATGTTTAAATGAAATTGTGGTTTTCTGCTCTAACGGTATCTGAGCTGTTTTTTGTGAACTGCTCCTTTAACCTTGTATTTTACCGTGCGTCCTTCCAGGTGGATTTGGGGTTTCTCCGACTCATCACAGCCATCGGGACACAGGGGGCCATCTCAAAAGAGACCAAGAAGCAATACTACGTTCGCACGTACAGGGTGGACGTGAGCTCCACGGGGGAGGACTGGGTCACCGTGAAGGAGGGCTCCAAGTCCAAGGTACCGGCGATGTGAAAACAACATAGGGAACCCACCTTCGTCATCAAAATCTGGATCTTCTTTTGGAGGAGGGGTCCTCCCAGACATATAGTAGATCTATAGTTTCTCATCTGGCAAAATCCCACATTACAAATCATTCCAAAGGCGCTAAATTTGTGTCACATGACTCTGCGTCAAACCACAAGATAGCTGGAGTTTATGCAGTGATGACACAGTCAGCTGGTTATAACCTATGACATGCAATAATTCAAGCTATTTGAATACTGTCACAGATTCTTTTAGTGGGTTATACCCAAGTCAGAAAGTACCTGATACTACCTGCTTTTCCAAACAGCAGTATTAACAGGGATAATGTACAGGTATCAGCCGTAACATTACGACCGTTACGGCCTCATATTACCACAATATTAGGGGGTATTAGAAATAATTATAATGCAAGCAGTAGCAGTTTACGTTTGTATTAGAAAAGAGTAACAGTAGCTTCGTAAATAATATAAGAAGAAGAAATATAGAAACTGAAGCACAAATTTAAAAAAAAAAAAAAAAATGTCTTGTTTCATTTTTTAAATTTATTTATTTTTTGTCATTTTCAGATCTTCCAAGGGAACCACAACCCGACGGACGAGTTTCGCTCCTTTCTGCCCAAACAGACTCTGGCTCGCTACATCCGCGTCCGCCCACTGTCCTGGGAGCAAGGCATCTGTATGCGCTTTGAGCTCTACGGCTGCAGAACGTCAGGTAACGCTAGCACGCGGCATACGAGGCTATACTAGCTTGAATTGGCATATACATTTTTTGCATGCGAAATGTATGTATTTTGTGTTGTTTTTTCTTTAATTATCTTTCCCTGTCAGCAAAAGGATAATTAAGATTAAGCCTTTACCTGAAATAAGGCTAATGTTAGCTAGCTAATGTTTGTTATCAGTGAAACAAAAATGATGTTTCATAGCTATCATTAGCTTATATTTTATTGGGGTAACGTTTATATTTGCCAGGGCTTAGCCTCGAATAGAGCTATCGATAGCTCATGTTTGTTGTCAGCAATATTAGGTGTCAAAAAAGTTTATACTTGATATAGTTAAGCTACGATCAAAGTTAACATTTGATAACATAAGCAAATGTTAGCCAATGCTCGTTATCAGTAAGGTAAGGTTTATATTTGACTTTTTTTTCACTGCAAAGAAGAATAACGCTTGCTGATATTAGCTAATGTTAATTTATGTTAGTTATCAGTAGGAAAAGGTTTATAATTTATATTGTTTATTAGCTTATGCTAGCTATCAGTAAGGTAAAGTTTATATTTGTATTGTTTTGTTACAAGCAGAGCTAATGATTGCTAACATTAGCTAATGTTAACTAATGTTAGTTATCACTAGGCTAACGTTCATAATTGACATTAGCTAGTTTAAGGTAGTGGAGTCTGAGTTTAGGGGTCCCGCTGCAAATTGCTTTAAGTTGTCAGGATTTTATATTTACTAGATCCACAACTAGCTTAACCGTACCATCTAGCATATTCTATCACTAGGATAGGCTCACTAATATTATTTTAAATCTTTCTTAAATGTTAACGTGACGTCAAACCTCAAACCCGATTCATCGTTTTGCACCGATATATGAATTTTGCGCGTTGACACGCTCAAAAATTGACATGGACATTGCGGATTAAATGAAAACATTATTTTCTGTTATTATCAATCTGAAAGAATCAACTGCCATGTGCAGAAGTTGGAATGAATTTGATTTCACCGGGTCACAGGAGCTCAATAGTGGGCCTCGTGCCCCAGTAAAGTGGGTCAGCTGATGCCCGCGCCCTTGGTAGACGTTTGGTATTCATAAGAGAAGAGATTTGAGGACACACACACACACACACAAACACACACACACACACACACACAACTCTGGGGGTTTCCGAAAAAGCACAATAAGAAGCTGAAAAAATCACATTATGAAGGAATTCCCGTCCCTGAGAGAAGTTGTTAAGTACCGGGCGTAACTCTTAACAAAAATCACACTGAGCCCGGATATTAGCTCCGGATTAAGGATAAAGGAAATCTTGACGGTGACCGGACACAATGGTCCGGTACTTTCATTAAGTTTTTTTTTATTCTGAAAACACTAAAACCACAGACACACTAATTATCCCAGTTTATTAAATACTTGAGCAACGTTAGCGAAAACAGACCGGCCTGGTTGTTGGACAGATTGTATTATGGCCTCAAGGCCTCCCCTTCAACGGGCGAGTCTGTCGGTGTCGAGAGCCCGTGAGACTTTGAGCAGAACAACGTTTGCCAAGGACTCCGCTACCAGCTGCCTCTTGGCTTACTCTACACAACATGCACTCATGCAAATCTCAGAGTACAAACATTCAGTTGTGCAACTAGTCGCCGTGACAGGAATTCACATTGAAAGTACCCCCGCAGGAAAAACCAGATCATGTAAAGGCTTTACTACAGCTACAGAATACGAAACGTTAGATTTTGGTTTCTCTTTTGAGTGAAGAATCTAAGAATAGAGAGGTCAGGAGTTCACAGGACTTGACTCCTATCTGGGATACCGGACCTCCCAGGTTCTGGGTTTGATTCAACTCAGCAACTTTTGTCAACATTGAAAATAAGCGAATTTATCTTAGTATGTTTTTTTGTAATCTTGTTTATATCTTGCCATTAAAGGCATTTTAATTGCGAACAGTTACGCCTGTTTCCATCAAAGGATGTCACGTCAGGCAGGGACAGGTGAAACGTGGGTTTTTGTACACGTCGTGACGACTTAGTGTTAGGATTTGAACAGAGATATTCATGCTTTTTGTTT
The DNA here is from genome assembly GCA_037951165.1 of Lophius americanus. NCBI lineage: Eukaryota > Metazoa > Chordata > Actinopteri > Lophiiformes > Lophiidae > Lophius > Lophius americanus. Next base: position 3,086,293 of record JBBDHG010000210.1, on the reverse strand, counting down.
CTAAATATTATGTCACATGATTATCGTAGATTTGCGTTCTTTGTTGTGAAGTAATGCCAGAAGGAGATGCGGGTCCAGGTTCAATGCCGTCTCTAGTGTTGAATAAAGGGTAGGAGGGTCATAAATGTCAAACTGTACGTTGAATTTGCGTAGCATTACCGTAAAACATAAAAGATCTTAAAATAAGAGAGGTAAATAAAAAGGTGTTGTGACTTTATGTGATGCTGCAGCATGCAATCATTTTTGTTTAAGACCTTATTTAAATGAGCTGACAGTCGGAGCAGACCTCAGGTATTTCTGCATCTTGTTCCACAGATGGGAAACCGAGAAATTACAAGCAGCTTCGGCTTGTTTGGTTCTGATTCTGGGAATACTGGCAAAAAACTCCCAGAAGACCTAAAGTATCTGGATGCGTCAAAACATAGAAATAAATCAGATATGTACTTTGACAAAAAGAACTTTCCGTGCTTCAGGAAGAGGGATGAGAGACTTACCGGGATGGAGATAATGATTACAGCCAGAACAAAGACGAGGACACAGATTTGGGCTCGCGAGATCAAACTGCACCGGAAAGGCATGTGCGTCGAAAGGCCGGTAGCGAAAGATTTTTTTAGAGTGCAATAAGGTTCAAGATACATCGGAGAGGGTTCAGGTCTGAACAGGGACTGATTTCTGCGAAAAGCATATAGATCTAGTCTGAGTCAGGTCTGTCGGAATGTCACTTCATCGTCTTACTGGAGTAAGCAGGGGGGTCCCTGGAAAGGACGCTATCTGGGTGGCAGCATATGCAGGACATGGCGTCCATGATTTCCAAAAACTATTTGAAATCAGACCAAAGGACACTTTTCCACTTGGTGTCAGTCCCTCCCAGATGTAGGGAAGAGGATTAGGGCCACATCTGGCTATGTGAAAAGTTTGGGGGGGGAATTGTGACTTTATTCTCATAACTCTGACATTATTCTCATAATTCTGACTTTAAACTCATAATTCTGCATTTAAACTCCGAATTCTGACTTTAATCTCAGAATAAAGCTACTTGATAATTTTTTGGGGAAATCTGAGTTCAAAGTCAGCATTCTTACTTTAAAGTCACAATTCAGAGTTTTGAGTCAGAATTTGGAGGTTTGAGTCTGAATTCTGTGTTTAAAGTCTGAATTCTGAGAAAAAAAAGTCAGGATACCTTCCAGAAAATGTCACAGAGCCATATTTGGCCCTAATCCTCTTCTGTACTGATGAACTCGGGTCCAGAGAAGTCCGCGGCGTTCCTAGATCTAGTTCATATGTTGTTTGAGCTTTGCAGGGCGGAGCCTAAAAGTCGATTGTCGATACAGTGATCAGATGTGTTTACTGATTTTTCCATGAAGTGATGCGCTTTGTAGAATCTTGTTGTTATTAATGCAGTGTTGCCTCAGGGTTCAAAGGTCACAGGGATTTAATCTGTACATCCCCGCCACTTATGTGCAGAGATTCCTCCAGATTCTCTGAATCTTTTCGTGATACTAGAATCTGTGGATGAGGAAATCCTCAACTCCCTGTATGTTGTTCCAAAATGTTTCTATTGGACTGTACATATTTTTACAAAGAAGGGAACCGTTCATTATATTTGCTTGTGGATGATGGAACCTTTCGAGGAGGCAGCTTGCCATAACCATGATGCCATAAACTGTTACTACTGAACCAAATTACCTGCGGATTGGTCCAATCAGGTGTTTCCGACTATTTCATATCTGCTCTAGTCTTGTTGTCCCGTTTCAAACATTTTTTAGACGTTTTCCTGGATTCAATTTGGGGTAAACTTAATAATAATAATAATAATACATTTCATTTATAATGCACTTTACATTTGGATCAAATCTCAAAAGTGCTACAAAGTAAATGCAGATAAAAGCATCAATAAAAAATAAAAATAATAACTATATAAAAACATGACCAAAAAGCAGCAATGTTAATTAAAGTTGTAGGTTCTGCTAAAAAGGAAAGTTTTATGTCCTTTTTAAAATGTGTCACTCGTCTGTGGAGCCCTCAGATGGTTAGAAGGGGTATTCCACAGACGAGGGGCAGCAGAACAGAAGGCCCGATCTCCCATGGTGCTGATCTTAGTCCCGGGAAGGAAGAGGTGGTATGAGTGAGTAGAACGAAGGGATTGTGTCGAGGTCAGTGGGGTGAGTAGTTGTTTTAGGTAGGGGGGTGCGTTACCATGGATACACTGGTGAGTGAGGAGAGAGATCTTATAATCAATCCTGGTGGAGATGGGAAGACAATGAAGGGAATTAAATTTTAAAAAATGAAAAATTCTTCTTCGTCTTTTGGCTGTCCCTTTTTTTTGCGGATCATCTTATTCCGTCCATTGTTTCCGCCGATACACTGCTGACTAACAGTACCAGAATTTCAGAATAAATTAGTGAGGCTGATGAGATATAACTATGTTTGCGCTGCCTCATGCTCTAAATGAACCGAATGAAAAATGTTCATTTTTCCGCACTGACACAGGGATCTCCAGAACTTGGTTAGAATCTTTGTTGTGGTGTTGGTTCTCTGTTTTGACTCTGAACGCCCACTAGAAAGCTGGATATTGTGAGTCATTGTTGTTGCTGGGATGAACACAACCTTTTGTTACAGTAGGAGGAAAGGAAGCGGTAAATAAACACAAATCACACAGTCTGGCCCAACAGACCAACAAACAGATCCATGCATTTAATGAAGTACCAACAGAACAGTGTCGGCCGCGTCCAGGAGGGCCAGTAGAGTCAAACCAGTTCTTTGGGTCAAAACTATGCAACATAGACCCAGTACTCATACATGCTGATACACAAAACAAACCCTCGTCGCCCTGATGATAGATGACTGTTTACTGTTTCTGCTCTAAAGTTTAAACACTTTGGGCACCAGCACTCAGAAGACCGAAAAATCAAAGCGCAAACCGCTGGTGGAAGCGTGATAAGGATGTCAAAAGCCCTCATTCGGACTTGTTCGTCACTCCGTACGCCTAGCAGGAGTTTCTCATCACCGCTGCCTCTCTTTGCTCAGACTACCCGTGTTCACGGATGTTGGGGATGGTCTCCGGGCAGATCTCAGACGCTCAGATCAGCGCCTCGTCGTACGCCGACCGAGGCTGGGTGGCTGAAAACTCTCGCTTACTGACGGGGAGATCGGGCTGGACCGGACAACAAACCAAGCAGCCCTTCAGGAACGAGTGGTTTCAGGTGGGTTCAGTAAGAAACTGAATGACTTTACACCCTTTAGTACCTTCAACTTACAATCACTGATCAAACTTCCTCTCCTGTCAGGTGGATCTGGGCCAGGACAAGATGCTGAGCGCCGTGGTGATCCAAGGAGGGAAACACCACGACAGGAACGTCTTCATGAAGAGATTTAGGGTGGGCCACAGTCTGGACGGAGACGACTGGAGAATTGTCAAGGAGGACAACACCACCAAGCCCAAGGTTGGTCCGGCAACTGATCGGGTCTACTTTCACGGCTAAAACTAGAAAGCTCTCAGAAAATATGTACCTCCACCAACACCGCTGTTAGTCAAGCAGAACTTTTTACCGCTTTCACACCATTTCCTTTGGAATTTGGCAATTTGTGTCACTTAGTGCAAGTTTTGCTCTACTTGAATCTACCTGCGCGGTAGGATTACCTTTGTACGTAATCACGCCACACAGCATTTTGCATTATTCAGTCATGTGGAGCATTTTTGCATCAATTAGCATATTTGCACAACTTTGCATAGACTTTTTGTATAACAGCGCCACAGGTTCACCATAGGATACATTAACTTTGACTCCGTTCAAAGAGGGAGGTCACATGTGGGCGAGCCCACCTCTGACTGAGAGCGACTGGACCTTCATCGCTCATCCACTTTGACTCCTCTTCTTTATTTCTTTATTAGTCCTACTTATATTCATAGGAACATTTCTTCTCAGTGTCTGGTTTATGGTGATGCAGGCCAGATCGCATTAACAGAAGCTTAATTCGACAGGAGACAGATAAAAGCTTGATGACATGAAATAAACCTCGTCTCAGTGTAGTCTGTAATCAAACCGGCGCTCCAGCGGCCGCAACGGCGCTCCTAAATGTTGAGCATCTAAATTACAGACTGTTGTTCTTACGAGCTGCTGCTTGTTTGAAGCTGTTGTATGAAGCTGCGAGGGTTTGCCCAGCGCTGGAAGAAGGAGTCTTGAAGTCTAAATATTCTCCGGAATTGTCGCCCCTTTCATTTCTTCACCAGCGAGTGCAGTGGAAAAAATAAAAGTATAAATATATGGACAAAAATACGGAGAATATTTACAAAAAAAGGAAGATAAAACGTTTCAAAGAGCAGCAAACTGTTGTGTCCTCTTACTGTGGTGTTATACAACGGACAGCACCTCCCGCAGCAAGTTATACTGGCTTTATCAGAGTAGCCCCTCCCACAAGCCAAACCATAGTCAATTAAAATCAATCAATCAGAATACACAACGTTAGCATAACAAAAAGTCTCTGCATATATAAACACTTAAAGCAATGAGAATCAATAAAGTCACTTAAAAAAGCATTAATGCTTTAAAGACCCCTGTGTGTTGGCTCACACATGGTGCAACCCTGGCCCCTCCCATCTACTCTAGCTATTGGTTTAATCCACTGCGGTTAGTATATGATTAATAAATAAACGCCCTTGATGTTTTACTTGATGGTATTTAGCTTTGACAGACAGGAAGCGCGACAGGAAGGAAGGAAGGAAGACATGGCAGATAGCTAACGCTAGCTTAGCATGCTAAATGCTAACCCCGACAATCTGGGGAACTACTGCACAACTAAATAATTACATGTGCTAACAACAGATGCGCCTGCTTTTCTTTTTAAACCCCTTCCATTTTTTTTTTACCAATTTTTTTAGCTTTTTCCAGGCCCTCAAAAATCTGATTACACAGCGTTTTTTTTTTCATTCTAATCACAATCTCTATCAGAACATACGGCTCCTCACAGGTTCATGGGCCTTGAGCATGAGATGCCACCTCTCTGTCAGTCGGCCTCCTGGCGATATGGACGACTTTGATTCCGGTCCTCAAGAGGAAATTCATATCTTTGCTTTTCAAGCCCCCTCTTCCTCTCCTCGGCTGTCGCTGCTGCGGCAACATCCTCATCTATATGTTCCAGATGGTAGAGTGGAGGACGCGCTTAGACTCCTGTTGATTCACTTCAGAGGGAGATCTGGATCTCCTCAGTCTTCTCAGACTTCAACGTCTATCTGCTCTGTTTCCTGCGTCGTTTTAAAAAAAAAAGTTCTCAAAAGACGAGTCAGGAAGGCTCATCGGCTGCTACGAGCATTTAGCCACTTCTCTGCTCATTTTATACTTTACATACTGCCTGAGCTTAAACATGAGTGCATTTATTATTTATATTTAGAATAAGAACCATTATCGTAGTCCTGAAGTTTGTTTTTTTTCTCTCAGTTTGATTTTTGTCGAGTCTCACTTTGGAGTTATATCTGATTAAACTTCCCCAAAATGCTTATTTTAAGTTCAGCCTCTTCCGAATAACTTCCTACAATAACGACATCAAATCCTGAACATCATTTATTTTCAGTGTCAGCGACATTGTAACTGTTACAATGTGTGAGTAACGTGTGATTAAACATACAAACCCTCAGATGGTCTGATATTATATATATCAGACCATCTGAGGGCTCCACAGACGACTGACACATTTAAAAAAGGACTTAAAACTTTCCTTTTTTAGCAGAACCTACAACTTTAATTAACATTGCTGCTTTTTGGTCAGGCTTTTATATAGTTATTATTATTTTTTTTTATTGATGCTTTTATCTTCTTTTACTTTGTAGCAATTTGAGATTTGATCCAAATGGAAAGTGCATTATAAATTCAATGTATTATTATTATTATTATTATTATATATTTTGTTATAACTTGTTTAGGGTAATAAGTGAGATCAGATGTAAGGCTGGAAAACATCAATAACTATTAATTTATTCTTACCATCATCTCACACAGATCCTGCTTGCAGAACAAATAATTATCTAGAATATTCTACCTGTAGCAATATATAAAAAAAAATATCCTCGAGATAAGGATGTAATAATATGCAATTTAACATAAACTTAATAAGCAGATTTTAAGTTATAATAATAATTTTAGAACCGTTTTCAGTGTCATTCTCTCTAATTGTCTTTTTCATGTAAAGTTATTCCTGTGGCGCTTTTTTTATTTAATATCATTATGTCAGAAAAAACGCCGCCCTTTTTCCATTTTTGCTAACAAATACTTAAGAGCTGGCTAACCGCTAGGTGTTAGCACGCACCAGAGCATGAAGTTCACTCAGGCAAAGACAAACATCTCATGTTCCCAAACCTGAATATAATTCAGCTTTCTGCACAGACAGAGTCAGAAAGTAGCTGTTGGACCTCGCTGTAAGCTGTGATCCATCAGTCGGAGAAGAACCTCAGCTCTTCAGCCAGGACTTTCTTTGGAGTCCGACCACTTGGCTCCCGATCTAGCAGAAACCATTCCCGTGTGTTGCTGCTTCCATGTTGCTCATATGAGAAGATTGGCCTTTGTTTCTGATTTCCCGGCATTCTCTTATAATTCTGTCAAACCCAGCGGCGCCTGATCTGAAGCGGAGCTGTCCGTTTTATTCCAGTTTGGAACCGTGGAGTGGATTCTGAGTGGAGCTGTTGATTGTTGAAAGAGCAGTCGGATCGTTTACCTGACGACTGTTTGATTTATCCTGATGGATAAACTCTTCGGCTTTCTGCTACAGTTGACATTACCGTCTTTATATTGAATTAAATATATCAGAGAATTCAAAGCTTTGTTGATATTATCTGTCTACGACTCTCTTACTTCCTAATATTGAAGGATTTCATCGGCGTGAGCCAGAACCTCCCCCTCGCGTCTGCAGTCGGTCCAAACGAAGAGCACATTTAAAGATTTTCTTGTTTGTCTATAAGACCGCCCACAAACTTATACCTGCTGGAGGTCACTGAGGTCCACTCACCTGTTGTCTCTCATTGTGCAGAAGCAGACAAGCTTTTTTCTGTTGCAGCCCCCCCCACATTAGGTGGACCCCCACATTACGTGGACCCCCACATTAGGTGGACCCCCACACTGGTTATTTTTAAATCGCAGCTTAAAACAAATTTTTTAACCACAAATTAGATTCAGTTAAAGCTCCCCCTAGTGTTTGAAACTTACAAACTTTTCCCAAAATCAACCCAGTTCTTCCCCGCACTGAGGTCTATGTTGGTATAAAATTAAAAAATGATGCGTGGAAGCTTTTGAGTTATCGCGTCGACAGGAAGGATTAGCGACGGACTCAGACACGAGGACGATCCGATAATGTCCCCGGCCTTTCGGGCATTTGATATATTTTGGATCACAGAACTTGTGGAGATTTTTTTTTAATCTGTTCTTTGCCTGACCTCTATCTCAGATATTCATCGGGAATCAGAACCACGACACGCCAGAACTGAGGCCGGTGGGTCCCCTTCGGACCCGCTTCGTCCGGATCTACCCGGAGAGGGCCACCACCGAGGGTCTGGGCCTCCGACTGGAGCTGCTGGGCTGTGAGCTGGAAGGTGAGCGTCTGCAACTCGAGATGCAAAGAGATTTTTATTTTGCGGTGTTTGTATTGATGCGTTGCTGCCTCACGCGGCCCGCGGTCAACGCCGGACCGCCTCCACTCGAGGCTCTTATCCGCACTTTAATTAGAGGGCGAGGAGAAGCTGATGGATGCTGAGGCTGGCTCCTATCTGCTTCTGCTGCTGCAGTGGACACAGGTGCATTGTGGGAGAAAGGGAGGGTTGTGAGGGAAGAAACAGATGAAATGAAAGAAAAGAAAGAGTCGCCGCAGTTGTTTTCATCGCGTTCGTGGACATTTGTCCCGGCGTTCTTGAGTCATGGCCTCATCTGGATCCATAAGCTTTCGGAGAACATCCACAGCTACGGACGGGTTTTGCATAATTTATGCATGAGATTTTACGCCGAGCAGCAAAAAAGTGTCTGAAATCTTCAAGAGTCTCGCTTGTCTCCTCGTCAAGAACCAGCGACGATAACAGAACCTCTTGTATCTTGTTAAATTCTACCGCGTCTGGTAATCTGATGTGTCTTAATGCAAATTAAGAGTTGATTAGCATATGTAGGCTACGTAAAAGCCACAGATGGTGCGCATGTGATTAAACTTTGCAAGGAAACGGCGTGTTTGCACAGTTGAGGGCCGGGGCGTTCGGTTTGATTCAACAACGGCTTGCTGGATATGAGAGGAGGATTTATCTCAAAGCCAGGAGCATCAACAGGAAATGACATCACACACACAAAAAAAAAACAGTGAAACTGATGTGCGTGAGTTCTGCTGGCGTTTGATGGTTGGAAAAGAGGAAGTGATTTATTGGAGGAGGAGTTGAGTCCAAACGAACCGATCCTACGTGTCGCACCTTTGATGATTCTATAGTGTGAAATCTGCTTTTTTAGCTGTTAAGAGCTCAATCGTTAAAATAATGGCGGCACAAACCGTCACTTTAGGGATAATTAGAGATGATCTTTTGGTCTTTCTCACACACACACACACACACAGACACATGCACACACACACACACACACACACACACACAGAATGCATCAAGACAATAAAACTACAATTTATTGTGCTATAATTTTAAACCAAAGTGCGTTATAAATTAAATGTATTATTATTATTTATTATAATTAATTACCATTCATGAGGGTTTTTTTCACTCACAACATACTAATTCTATGAAAAAGCCCGACAACGGCTTTTTTAAAAGATCTTTTTTGGATCCATTTAGGATTTCTAAGGCAAACATTTTTTTGTGTTTAAGAGGAAAACACGTTTGTGGTATGCGGCAACAAAACGCCACAAGGGGAGTAAATCACCAAGGTCGTCTGCAGTGAATGTGACCCGGCAGCTGGAGGTTATTGGTGGGGGGGTTAAGGGTCAAACCTTCGTTGAAGGTTGCGACCTCTTATCCAAGCCAAGGCTGCGTTTGTTTTTTAAATTGTTGGTGACCATTGAATCTGCGACATATGTTATATATAATATATGATGTGTATATATATATTTATATATATATATATATTTGAATATAAGAAACTTAAAGGCTTCATCTTCTGCTGCCTCTTTGTGGCAAACGGGGGCGGGGTTAGATCAGGGCGGCGATGGGGGCGCTCTGAAGCTCGCTGTCAGTGCGGCCAGCCTTCTTCCCTGTGCCGCCGCCGGGTTGAATCCTCAGGGCGGCTGGAAGTTTCAGCTTCTAAACATTTCATGATTCTGATGTGTCTCAGTAGGAAGTATGACGTTACGGTACAGCGAAAAAAAACATTTTTACTTTCAGCTGAAGACAAAAACACAGTTACGATGATTCCATTTATTCAAAGAGTTACCACTATACACCCCCTAAATGTTACAAATGTACTTGGGATAATCCCTGCACCCATGGGAGCGTCGTTCTTAAGGTGGAGCTGGGTCAGGTGTTTTGTTGGTGCGTTTCTCTGTACAGGCAGCAGAAAGTGATTGAATACATGACAACAATGCATCTGTTCTAAAGGTCAGCGTTGCAGCATTTTCCTGCCGTTTTTATAAAGGGTACAACAGGTGGATGTACACGGAGTGAACTGAAATAATGATTCCGTGTTGTTTTTAGGGCGCCATCACTCCGCGGTAGTTTACAGCTGCAGATGCAACTTTTCTCTGCCTTAAACTAGAGAGAATCGGCGTTTTCCAATGATTGAATGGAGCCATTTTCTTATTAAACTAATGGATTGTTAGTGTGTGAAAGATTTAGATGCAAATTCCCAACGAGAGAAAAGAGAAATTGGTTGAAAGTTCAAACAAAAACTTTGTGGAAGTAGAAAAAAACAAAAGTGTTTTTATTACCTGTATAAGAAAAACCTCATATAATGTCTTCAAATGTCTAAAAACGCCTTTTATTCATCTCCCTGTTCAGAATTTCCAACTACGGTACCTCCCACTTCACCGGTGGCCATCACGCTTCCGATGACCACGTTTGGAGCGACCACCACGGCGCCGACCACCGTCCCCGCCACCACTCTGGCTGCAGGCTGCGATGAACGACGAGAGCACTGCGACGGAGAGACTGACCCAGCTGAGGACTACGGCACAGCGACAGGTAAACCTCTAATAGGTTTTGCTCGTTTATCAGCCATAAGATTAAAACCACCTGCCTGATATTGCATTCGTCGCGCTTTTGGATAGTTGGCGCCGCAGCATCGGATACAGAATACGCCTGAAAAGATATACAAATATGCAAAAATAAAAAATTCAAGCACAATGATACACATTTACAAGTGTATACGAGAAAAACCATGTTGGAAGATATACTAAATACAAGAATTTCGAAGTGAATGATAAGAATTTACAGGTATTTGAGAGACTTATATTAGAATAATCGGATAATGATTTGATAATAATACCAAAACAGATGATACAAGTGTATGTAGAAACTTCAATTTAACACTCAAAAAAACAAATTGTTAAACATTATACGTGCCACTCTAATATGAATAATCAATAATATTGCTCCTGTGTGTCACCTGGCAGTGGTCATAATGTTATGGATGATCAGTGTATGAGCTATTGCATAAAACTGTGACAATATCCTTTTTCAGCTCAAACAATAAGGTATTAAAATGCTAAAAGCAACAACTAATTCTGCATGAGAGTAATTATTACGGTCTGGTTTTAGCGTCTGAAGTGACATGAGATTAAAACACCCTCCAATTCCCCCCCCCCCCCGTCGTTTTCCATCCCCCTCTCTTTTGTTGGTGTCTCTTCTGGGATTTTGCCCAAGGGATTCTCATCGCACTCAAACCGTAACCGTATTCTTATCTTCCTTCGCCAGTTGACAGAATTCTTCTTTTTTCGTTTTTTTTTAACTACCAGGGTTTTTTTTTTGAGAGGGGGGCTTAAAAAAATGTCGTATAAAATATCCATATTTAAAAATGTTCCCATCCTGTCAGGTGTGAAACATCATTAAAGTTCTGAACTCAGAATGTCAACATTCACATCCTAAAAGTGCATTCTTTGGATGGTTTCGTTGTATCGGTGTCGATTTCCTGTAACATGAGGCGATGTTTTGCCATCTGTGTGGGAGGGAGCTTAACACCTGACCTTTGACCCCACTCTGACTGTCTCCAGCAGGAGGCGTAACATCGGTGGAGTCCTTCGTGGACATCATACCAGGTGAGGACGTCTTCCTCAGCGCTTCCATGTTTACTCCTCTCATCCTTAATCCACGCCACTCTGCTGATCTGCTTTCCTCTCCCTCGCTACCCACAATCCTCTTTTCTTTTTCTTTTTCTTTTTACATCTGCTCGCCTCTAAACTTTATACTGGCGCTGAACCACTTCACAAGCAGAGTGCGCAAATAGATGTGCCTGCTCAAGGCCGCCACATCAGTGCATTAATTCAGCCCCATCATTCAGTGTCAGCGGCGGCACTGACACGCACTCACAGAACAATGGAACCAGTTCGATGGGAGAAAATGGGTTTTTCATCGCCCCGGTTCACAAATGAGACTCACTGCTCAGCCCTGACGCGGCTGGACCGCGGGGAGAAATGTTGATGGATTCGCTCTGAAATGCATCTGCATTGGTTTTGAGAGTTTTTCGAAGCGGCAACGCCAGTAGATCTCATCAAAAAATGTGTTTTAGGGTAGGAATGTTAAAGGAGCAGTGACACCAAAAACTCCAATCGACGTTTGTTCACCTCTATGTCGATGGGGAGGTCGGAGTTCCCAGATTTAATCTGAGACGATGTTATTTTCACCGTTTTCCCTCCCTTTTACTGGAGTCTGTGAGAGTTTTAGCAGGATAACTAAAACTAACACAAACTCCTCAAACATGTTCCAAAGACCAGAACCATTGAATTTATATCCAAATAAAAAGATGAAGCCATGTTTTTGGTTTTCTGCAGGAACTTCTTTATGTCTTGTCGGAATTTCAGTTAGAGTTTAGTTTAGTTCAGTTTAGGAGACAGACTAAGGGCCTGTTTACACAACAACAGTTCTTTCCTAAAAGGTGAACCTTAAGTCGCTCTTTATATTTTTATAAACAGCAAATACTGTTTATAAAAATATATTTTACATCTCTGTCTAAACCTGAAAATTTTAAATCATGTGAAAACTGACGTTTAGATTGTGCTAGTCTGTGGTTTTTGGAAATACTACACTGCCATCTACTGGCCTGGCATATACACTACATGTGCTCAGTCCTTTTTTTTTTTTTTTTGCAAATCTTTGTGCACAAGAATAGTTCTCACAACATTGTTGTATGAATACTGAACTTTTTTAAAAACTCAATGGGGTCTAAAAGATTAACCCAAACCGGAAAAATTAGAAGTAATCGCAAAAACGTTTACTGCACAGCTAGGGTCTCTTTACATGACAACAGTTTCTGCATGACACGGCAAACTTTTGTCCGTGGTTCATGCGGCCTTCGTTTCACATGAAAATCATTGTTGGTAGCCTTTAAACAACAAACTTTTGGAACCAGCTTACGAAGAGTAATCACTCACGAACATCTCTAAGTCAGCAGGCATGACGCAAATGAAAACTGTGACAACACGGATGTTATGGAGGGAAAAACACAAAAAACAATGAGGGACTATCTCATTTTCATGCATGCCTGTTTGTAGCGTTGATTTTGAGATGTTACACTGCCATCTACTGGCCTGGCATGCTCACTACAATCTATTTTTTTTGTTTGCAGATTGATCATCGTTTTCATAATGTTAACTACGACCCCAGAAATACTTTAAAAACCTTAATTTCAAGGGGACTGTTGGAGGCAGGCACTCCTCCGAGTTCCCTTCTATTTGTGTCGCATTTTTTGCGTAACATTTTGTAATATCTTCATTCCACACGCCGCCTATACTCCCACGCTTCGGTTGACTTTCTCTGTGGCTTCCACCCAGCTCTGCTCGTTCATAGGTGACAAAGGAGAGGAATGAATAGGCAGAAAAATAGCAGCAGTGGCAGGAAAACAGAAAAGGGAGGCGGTTGAGACGGATGAGGTCGAGGCAAGAAGAGAGAGGGGAGGTAAAAGAGGAATAAAGGGAGAGGGGGAGAAAGGAAAGGTCTCTGGGGTCTCAATTAGTTCGGAGGAAGCGTCACGTGAAGAATGGAGGGTTTACCAGCGCTACAGTCGTCTCTGCATTCCATTAGCCTCTCAGAAGCATCATGTCCAGCGTGCAGAGACGCTTGCGTTCACCCGGACGCTGTGGTGAACCGCTGCCGCCGGTCGACTGCTGGCACAAGCAGGAAGGAGGGAGAGAAATTGGCTTTTTTTGTTTTTGTTTGGGGTTTTTGTTTTTTTCTGACGACCACATCCGCATGTTGGTAGCACCTCGCCTCTCTCTGCGGAAGGCGTCTCTGATCCCAAACATGTGTACATGTTTCCTATCAGTGGTGACGTCTCGATTCCGCCGGGGCCGCGGAGGAAAAAGCCCCGCGGCGCTTTATACCCCGTTCACGATTACGACGCTCTCTCTCAACTACTTCCATCTGCACAAGCCTTTTTTTTTTTTATTACCTCCAACATGTTTCCACAAACTGAACGATTTATACAATGCAGCAGGAGCAGCTTTCTTATATTGATGTTACAAGAATGCAGTCTTGGTCTCGAGGCTGCCTGCGCTCTAAACTGGAGCCAATTTAGCGGGTCAACAGAGTGCATGATTATAGATTTTAACCAGGAAAACTCGGAATTGGTTGCGAACAAAAAGCCACACAGCAGCTTTTACGAAGTTCTAAGAGTCCAGAAGCTAATACCTTGAGGAACTTTTGATTGGGTAGTTTTACAGGGGCCGAATGAGGGTTCAGGCCGGCTCTCTCATCGTTTCACAACTGGCAAAGTGCTCCGTTACAGGGGTGAGATGCCGGATTTTTAATCCAGTCTCCTCCTGAATGTCCCTCGGTTGTGTGAATTCCTCAAGAACTATCTTACCTACGTTTGTTTAGATTTCGCAGAAGTCGCAGATCCTTCGTGTTAACGCGATAACGCCTAACTATTTCATTGATCTACTGCAAATTTTATACCTGCATAGATCTTAGTGTGAGGAAGAACTGGATGGATTTTGGGAGAGGTTGGTTTGTCTATTTCCAACAATTAGGGGAGTTTTATAGTTTTATCCCCCAACATTGCAACTTTTAGTTAGTACAGCTTTGGTACATATGATTCAACGTGACAATATCTATCTTGTCCACATCGTGTTTTACTTTAATAGTTCACATTTCACCTACTAGGGCTTAAATCAATTTAAATGAAAAACCCTGATTTTCACGGTAAAATTCTCAACCATTGCTCCATTGCTTGAGCTTCATTAAATCCTTAGTCCTCTAAACAAACAAACGGACAGGATTGGGAAAATTACGGGATGCAGTTTGTCACATGTTTCAGTAGCTAATTATGATAACGATCGTTTCAAATAATAATAATAACAGAACCGTTAAGAATGATCTCCCACTGGATCAGAAACCGTTGACCAGAACGTCTATGTCGAAACAATAAAGACACATGGAACTCTTATCATCAAACCCAAACTAACGAATATGGAGCTGATTAAAGAAGCCATTAAAAACCCAGATGGGGTGATTTTCATCTTCAGGTCATTAATTCCAGTTAAGAAAGTTCTTCCTCCAGGAATAGTCCGTAAAAATGTTCAAAAGAATTAGTCATCATGACGGATTAGACAGATTATAGTCAGTAAAAGAGAATATTATGATAATAATGATGTAATAATCATGCTATCATTGGTAAATTAATGAATTAGTGCGTCAAAAGAACAATAGATGAATTGCGTGAACAAATGTTTTGGAGCTTCCTGCTGTGGCTTATGAGGTATGAGCCGTCATCCAGCCATCGGCAGGTTGGCGGTTCAATATCCGCACACTGTAGTGTCCTTGAGCAAAACACTGAAGCCCGATAAAGCCTCTAACAAATCTTATAATGAGAAATGGCTGTGAAATCTCACATTGGCGTTTTTTTGTCCATTTTCTTTTATTTATTATGTAGACCAAACAATTAATACTGAAATAGGTTACGCACTAATCAGCCATAACATTAAAACCACACGCAGACAGCGGTTTGTGACACCCACTAAGACCTTCGGCTCTGGAGATGCTCTGACCCAGTTGGCTGATCATCGTGATTTTGTCCCAGATCGTTTCGATCGTCCATTTTTCCTGATTCCCTTCCTGCCTCGTATATCCCGCCCACTTAAAGGCGCCATTGTAACAAGATAATCAATGTTTTTCTGATTTCACCTGTCAGTAGTTCTAAACTTATGGCAGATGGATGTATCCTTATTCCTCATGAATAACATATTTTTTCTATTTTCGTTGCAGGCTACTTGTGGTTTGCCTGCAACTTTGACTTCTCGTCGTTCTGCGGTTGGACCAGCGAGAGCGGGGCGGGCGCCGAGTGGCTCATCCATTCCCACGAGGCCGCGGCCGTCCACAGAGGACCGACCCTCGACCACACGGGTAGGGAGACTTGTGGTCGCACTCGGATTCAAGGCGGGGGCGGGGTTTCTTAGCAGAGTTCTGAGAGAGAGAGAGAGAGAGAGAGAGAGAGAGAGAGAGAGAGAGAGAGAGGGCACTCTCTGTTAGTTGTTGAACGTCTGTCGCCGCCTCCTTTACCAGAGGAGGGGATATTTTTAACTCCCGTCGACTTTAAATAACACGCTCTGGTCTTTTGCGGCTGGGAATTCACCGCAGCAACCCTTCAGAATAAAAGAAGCAACGACGCCCGTAAAAAGAGATTCCCATTGGACGCATACCTTATATACGGTATATAGTGAGTAACATAAGCCCTTAAGTGGATCCATATTGGTTGGTTTTAAACCTTAAACATACACCAGTGGCTTTCTCTCAGACTGAGCAAGTTACCGCTGGAGATGAAGGCCACCATCATTTTAAGGTTAAATATCTGAGGACGTCCTCATTTTGAACCGGTCAAATAGTACTTTGAAGACCAGGATACATCTATTATCACTAATGGGTTCAACCAGGAGAGACGAGGGAGTCTTGAGGTGTTTATTATTCAGAAGGTGAAGCTCTTTGGCGCTCAGGCTCTGGAGGGGATTTTTTTGGTTATGGAGATCAATCTGTTCTGAGCGACAGCAGCGTAGACCCCCTTGAGTCTGATCACCGGCTTTGGTGGTGGAGGACCTCGGAGACTTGGAGCTGGAGGGCGGAGGAACCTGAAGACCTGCCAGATGGTGGTGATGGGGAGGAGGAGGTGGAGGAGTAAGGGCTTGGGGGAGAAATGAATCTCTTTTAAAGCAGGAAGCCGCTCAGAGAGAGAGAGAGGCAAGTGCCGTTAGATGAACACGACAGGTTCACAGCTTCGAATGAGGTCAGCTGAGAAGGATAGTGTGGTTCCGAGATGGGAGACAGCTAGGATGGAGGAGAACGGAGACTTCTGTGGTGAGGTCAGTGATCCCGACTGACCTTCATTTTCATCATCAGAACCAGGATATACCACTATGTCACCATGACGACTTTCATTCTTTTCATGCCAAATGAAGTAGTCCCAACTATAAAATAGTGGCGGTGCCATATCTCTACTCTTCTCTGCTACCATACCGTCACCCAAAAACATTCTGACCCCCTCCTCATGTAGATTTCAGACCGATCCAGATTAGGATCCAAATCTGGAACCAGTTGTTCTTACTGGTGTACCGTTATTCTAGAATAGAAAATAAATTTATTGTTATTGTTGTAGAACAATGAAAAGCCGATTAGCAGCTCTTGGATAAGCAGCTTGTAAAAAAAAAAAAATGCAATTTAAACTAAAGAAAAAAGCATAAACAAGCAGTTGTTCATGTTATTGATAAAGTTTGACTCTTATTTTTTTTATTATATCGGCAAAATGTTTGGAAAAAATAAGGCATCATCTTTTGATGTGAACAAAGTGAATTTGCAAGATTAAAAAAAATTATAATAATGCAATGTGAAATAGGAATCGTCGAATAGGCATATATATACTTAAATATGCGCCGCATATACAGCGTGCAAAATCTATATTTACAATTAAAGTAACCGTTTTTTAAAAAATGGTTACGATTTTATAATACGATTCCTCTTATTAAGGCTTCATAATAAAGTAATAAACACTTTACAAGTCATTAATAAGCTGCTATAACGTATTAGATATGAAGGGTACCAGAGACCTGATGCTTGCCAAATAGTGAGCAAACTTACTTGTACAGCTCACTTGATTTTGCCAAATAGTGACCTATATGGAGGGTTATGTTATAAGCTGTTTATCAACGTTGATAATGACTTATAAAGTGTTTATAACCTCATTATAAACCCAGTATAAATCCTTCTTTAAGGTCATTTTTCTTGTAAAGTGGTACCAAAATGTTCATTCAAACTTTAAAGTTTATGATCTGTGGTGGAAGGTGCTGGAGGTTTTAGTCTCTTAGGATTGTTTTGGCATGCAGTGTTCTGGGGCACCTGCCAGAATTGAGCAGTTGGAACAGGTTGGGTCCAGGGTGTGAGGGGTTGGCAGCGATGTTTCCTGCTCGTTTCATGACCCTGAACATGTGTTGATCCTGAATGGCTTGCCAGATTGGCACCGATGATATTCTCTGCAGTCCTGACGGAATGTTCTTGTCCTGTTTGGTGGCTGATCCGAACCAGACGGCGACGGATGCAGAGACAACAGACTGGACTAATGCTGTGTAGAACTGGATCGTGTTTGGTCGAAACGGGCTAGAAAAGCAGTCAAAGACGCAGAATATATGACGGAAAACACAAAATACGCAAGAAAGTGTGATATCAGCGATAACGGCGTCATAAGATCATCAGTAGAATGTTTTATTATCATTTCAAAACAATCAAAATGTAACATTAAAACACTCTAGAGCTGCTGAAACGAATAATAATAAACATATCATAAAACAGCTGTAAACATCTGCAGCCCCGCAAAGAAACGCAGCTCCATTTCCCTAACTGTCAGCAGGAGTTATAGATCGCTATAGAATCAGCGCCGAATAGAACAAGGCTGATGTTACAGATGCTTTGGAGAGTTTATAGGAAGGCCTTGAAAAACTTTTTGAGGAATGCAACTCCTCACATTCATCAGTGAGGCTCAGATCTCCGACCTTCTCACCATTCAATCTGTCGTGATGGATTTTTGTGGGGATGCGGCAAGGGCTCCAAAAGGAACGCTTTCACCTTGATTTCTCGACTTAACCGGATCAGAAGTAAAAAAAATGAGCCCGTCGTGATCTCAACCTTTACGTTCTCATGACGCGTTCCGCTATTGAGTGATTTATTTTCACTACAAGCCCCGACAAATCCTTGAGTTTGATGTATTTGGATGGAGCGTGGGCATTTACAGCACGCCAGCAATTTAATGCAAAAGAAAAGTGAATGCTCAGATAATATTGTCGGTAGAATTGGTCATAAGTATGGCTGTTTTCATTAAAAATGTAAAGAAAACAGTTTACCAACTGCATTTTTTGCATTCTTTATGCTCTTACTTTTAAATCATGGAGAAACTGAGTATTTAAACGAGTCAAAATATCTGCACCGATATCTGTTTTTCACAGGAGTCCTTTAATGCAACACTCTCCTTACCTTATCCCTTGCTGCCCCCTGCAGACAGACCGGGGAACTTCATCTACATGCAGCTGAGTGACACCGACACGCCGAGCAAAACAGGCGAGAACAGTGATGGAGGCGAGAGGGTGGCGAGGTTGGCCAGCCTGCCTATCACCACGCCGGACCACAACCTGTGCCTGTCCTTCTGGTATCACATGTTCGGTGAGCACGCGGGGGAGCTCCACATCAGGCAGAGGAAGGAGGCGGACGGCGGCGAGATCCTGTGGAGGGTCAGGGGTCACCAGGGCAGGCGGTGGAGGGAAGGCCGAGTTTTACTCCCACACTCCAATGTCTCGTATCAGGTAGGACGGAGTTCTTCATGCAGTCGGAACCTAAGAGAGTTTATTACTGTTAGGGATTTTATAGTACGTCCTCGTGTAGGATAAAATAATATCGCTGAAAAGACGGGGATTTTATGGAATTGTCACCGCCGCCACTGGGTTGGCCGCCGCAGACTTTCATGTTAACACGGTAACTCTTCACATAGATCTTATTTCGATGATGGACTCGAAGAAATCTCTCAACAGTCGATCCGATTTAGTGGAAATTTTGTGTATATAAATCGTCTCGAGGGGCTTTAATCTTCACATTTTATGCAAATAATTCACATTTTACTCACCAGGGTGAGCTTTTTGTAAAGAAAAATACGCCTCCGCGGACATAACTTCTCATTTAATTATTTAATTTAATTAAAGTTCATTTAAAACTTTCCTTTTTAGCAGAACCTATAACTTTAATTAACATTGCTGCTTTTTGGTGATGTTTTTATATAGTTATTTATTTATTTTTTGTTGATGCTTTTTATCTGCTTTTACTTTGTAGCACTTTGAGATTTGATCCAAATGTAAAGTGCGTTATAAATTAAATGTATTATTATTATTATTACTATTATTTAAGTCGAGGACTTCAATAAGGGGGATTGATTGTAGAACGCAGGAGATTGGGGACTTTTCAGAGATACAACGTTGCTGTCGGAGACGATAGCTTAGTTGATAATAAAAGTCTTTATTATCACTTTTTTTGCTGAAGTTAAAGCTTTTTATTTATTTTCCGTATGGCCCCTATACAAATACCCTCGAATATCCGGTTTGGGAGTTTTGATGTTTAGTTTGAGTTCTTATCTGGATAAAAAAACATGTGACTGACCGCGTTCATTCATTTATAGGTGATTGTGGAGGGCGTTGCAGAAAGACGCAGCGTAGGTCACATAGCTGTGGACAACATCAAGATCTTGGATGGACTCCATGCTGAAGACTGCAAATGTGTGTACCGATAAGTTATAACTAATTAACTACATCATATTTATACTTCTTTGATGAACAAACCCAATAATGGAGGCTTATTTATCCCTCCAGATCCAGTAGCTTCTACGTCTCCACCCACAGATATCTACATCCTACGTAAGTACAAGTTTAGTTCATTTTAGCCTTATACGCTCCTGTTCTACGTGGACTATAGACTTTATCCGCACATTGAGAAATGATCTAAATGGTACAAATTCTGTTCCGACAGATGTTCTTTTTCACCAAAATCAATCAACTGATACATAAATAAGAGTTTAAGTCCATTTTCCTCATGGAAATCTTTTCGATCCATCCATCCATCCATTCATCCAATTCTCTTCTGATTATGTGGGTTTGGGTCATAGTAGCGGCAGGCTAACCGGTGGTATTCCAGAAAAGGCTGTTTCCCCCAACAACAGTTCCTTCTGGGGATCTCAAGGCTTCCCCAGATAGTTAATCCCTCGAGAAAGTTCTGCGTCTCCTCGTGGGTCTGTTCAGAGTTGGACTTGCTAGAAAAACCTTCAAAGCCTTGAGAGAATGAAGGAGAAGTGGTTCTAATCAAAAATCTGTCCCGGTTTCCGAGCCCCTCGACTTTTTTCTAAGGCAGATTTTTTTATTTTTGAGGTAATCATGATATTGTTTTACTTAAAAAGTGGTGTGAATAATCATTTTTATAAACTAATTTGGGATCTTTGGGCTACTGGAAAACTTAATCGTTTTATATTAAGTTTTCAGTTGTATTCTTACTAAAAGGAGATGGACTTATTATTGTATGGTGAGCTGCTTCTGTAGGTTTTCTATTGTCGTCCTCCAGTCCTGTCCGCTGAAATCCATTAGTTTAAGTCATTTTAATCTGTTAACATCTAAGATTTTCTTGTAATAAACAATTCGTTACAACAAAAAGTTGCATTGTTCTTTGGCGGTGCGTTCACAGAACATCTGACGTCCAAATTTAAGAGTCTGCGGAAAAAATCGGCTGCCATGCGGAATTTATGATCATCGATTTGCTCCTTCAAGCCTGTAATTATGTCATTTAATATCCATCATATGCTCCAATTTGCAGCAGTGGACTCCCTCTCTCAGGATAACAACGATCTCGGTGGCCCAGGCAACATGCTGAAGACCCTGGACCCCATCCTCATCACTATCATCGCCATGTCGGCGCTGGGCGTTTTCCTGGGCGCCATCTGCGGCGTCGTCCTCTATTGTGCTTGCTCACAGGGTAGCATGACAGACAGGAACTTATCTGCCCTGGAGAACTATAACTTTGAGCTGGTGGATGGCGTGAAGCTAAAGAAGGACAAGATGAATGGACAGACTAACTATTCGGAGGCGTGAGGGCGGGGGGAAAGACGGAGCTGCGATTGCTCCGCATGGACACGTGAAGCAGCAAATCAAGCGGGAGGAACACAGGGCTGAGGCCACCAATGGGACGGCAGGGTGGGCTGAAAGTGAGCCAATGTAATTTTATTTCTCAGGAGCGGCAGTGGAAGGGACTGACCTATAGGGGGCACTGTGTAAAAAGAATCTGTACAGCAAAAAAAAAAAAAGAAGATAACTAAGGATTCTATTTGTTTTTTGGTGTGCTTTGTTGATTTCATGTAATCACATGCTGGTGTTGAGACCAATTCATATGAAAGTATCATTTGTGTACTTTTGGAGATGGAAAGATGAGATTTGATTTGATTTTTTTTTTTTGGGGGGGGGGGTTTTCTTTGTCTTTTTTCCGATGTCATCCTTTGACCGAGAGTTGGCTTAGGTGCAAATTGACTATTCTGATATGTCCTTTTTAGTTGGCTGTATGTCCATGTGTGTGTGTGTGTGTGTGTGTGTGTGTGTGTGTGTGTGTTTATTGGTTTTTGTGACTTAAGTGGACATAGGAATTCATACATACTGACACTAGGTAGACATTTTGGATTAGCAGGACAGGGATAGAGTCTGGTTATTTGAATAGTATCTTATGGAGTAAAAGAGTCAAATGTCCTTCTATTTCACATTTACCAGAATGTATGTGTCACAATCGTATGCATTTGAGTGTGTTTGTCCAGCTATGTAAGTGTGTATGAGTGGGTTTCACTCATGTATATCTGTGCACAAGAGTTTCTGTGTGTGTGTGTGTATTTGTGTGTGTGTGTGTGTGTGTGTGTGTGTGTGTGTGTGTGTGTGTCTGAGAAGACGGGTACCATCGTGACCTGTGTCTAGTTCCAACAGTGCCTTTTTTTTTCCCACCAATCTTTCTGTTGCCTTGTTTTCTGCCAATTGTTTTCCGTCCAGGGTTCCTACATGCATGGAAAAGTCCCGAGAGCTCATTTTGAACTTCTCCAGATTGAGATCATACAACTACACATTTTTTAATGTTCTAGAGTTTTGTCAAATACCCTGTGTGCTGGTTTAGATCTGAAGATCCGTACTGAGATGGTTTAAAATGTTAAATCGGATTTGACATTTAGGTTTTCGGAAAACTTTGGAAAAAATTCTGGAATTTCTGAAGGGACGATGTGTAGGAGCCCTGAATGCCTCGTTTTCATGGCACATGATACATCCAACATATTGTACATAGGTTTTAATATATTTGAGCGCCCTTTTTTATATAAAAAAAAAATACACCAGTGCCGCAGTATCCTTTCTAGGTTGGAATCAAAATGTACAGAAAGTAATAGTTTTAACAGAAAGAGACACAAACCTGTTGCTTGTGTTTCTTTTACATATGTGAACTGGGTGTCGTTTTGTCACTTTTGCTGTTTGGTTTCTGTTTGTGCTTACACAGGAAGGTTTTAACAACAATGTAAAACAAATGTCTGATATTATGGAGGAACGCTTCATTGGAGTTGATGATTTTGTACAGGGTAAAACCTAAAAACCTCAGTAGCACTAAGATGAGAGCATAGCAAGGATGGAGTATCGAGATTGAAGTATCTAATATTACTGCTAACTTTTCTCGGTAGCACAAAGACAATGGCTGTGAAAGCTTCAACCGTAGGCGTCCAACAGTCTTAAGACTCTGTCCTTCAGTTCATCTGTGTCTTTTATTTCCCACCAGAACACGGTGACTGTTCTGATTGGAAAACAAAAAAATGTTACACTCCCTCGTTCTTGTGATGACTATCAGAGGATGATCATTTTTACGGATTAAATGAAGTAATGGAAGACTAATTGCCCCTAATTCCCTGACATGTCGGAACCATTTGATAAAGTGCCCTAGAAATAAAACACAATTTAATCATATGAACTAGATAGTCAGAGCAGATATTCAACAGATATGCCTCGTAGACAACAGGACTCATTATTGTCATTTCAAACCAGAATAACAGCAAGTAGATTCCTTCACCAAATTTGAACAATCCTGTACATCCTTTTAACTTATAACCCACTCCACCAAAAATTTTTTCCTGGAAATCAGGTTGCTAGTTTTTGCATTATTTGAAAGAATATTTCTAAATACTCCTTGATCTGCCCCGATCCCGATCCGCATCTGGATTTAAAGGGTCCTTGCATGGCCCAATTGGTTTAATTGAAATCCATCTCTGCTTACTGTGGTTACAGTAAACATAACCTTGGTGGCAGTAAAAATCAGAATGTTTGATTTTGCAAAAATGGACATTTGTAGTGAAGGCAGCTCAAAACTAAAATTCACATTTTATTTCCCCTCATTCTTTTGATCATGTCAGTTGTCAAATTCCTCCATTGTCATGGTCTTCATTCCTGTAATCTACCGCGATCAATGCTTTATTTAAGTCTACGAAGACATAAGATTCTAGAGGAAAATTGTATCCGTTTGAAAACAAATCGGTAAAAAAATCTATTTAGTGTCTTATAGACACTGTACTAATTTTTAGCGATCTGCTACGTTTTAGCTTGTGTAGCCGAATGTGTTGTGATACTGGTTGCGTGTTCATAGGATGTAGAGGAGGGTGGATTGAGTCTTGAAAGCCAGAAATGTCACTCGCTATTCCTTGGTAACAACTAAGAACCTTGTCAGTTTGCAGCCGTTTCATGTTTCTTCTTCTTACATGCTAGATAAAAGCTGAGAAATACTTACAAACATTTAAAAGCCATCTGCCATATTGCCACTGAGAAAAAAAAGCGCTTGTCCCTTATACAATATTTACTTGCCGTCCATTATCCTCATTGTTATCTTCAGTGCTTGGACGATGTTATATAGTTGTGTTACAAGTTGCTTGTCATGGACGTTTAAGTAGTCACGCAAATCATCATTCTAACGTTTCCGGAGGAACATTGAGACATTTTTCAAGGTATCATTTTATTTAAATCGGCTAATGTTAACATTAATTTTTGAGCGAGCAAGACAGGTTTTCTTTGTTTCATTAAATCCAGCGCATTGAACCTCCAGCCTGGGGTAAATGTGAATGGGAAATTTTATTCTGGAATGAATTCCAGTGCTGAATGCTGTTACCAAAGCATGCTAATATTTTGTTTTACCTTGAAATATGGCTAATGTTCATCACAATTTTCACTGACCTAGGCAAAGTTACTTATTTATTCTTTGGCACTCAACCACTTCCTAGCAAATGTTTTGCTATATAATACGTTATTTAAGGCATTCATTTGGTGTAAAAAATATCAACAATCATCTTGACTCTCTATATTTAAGATAATTTGATAAACGCATTGGATGTAATCAAAGCAAAAATGGAATATTAGCTACTTCCCAGGACTACAGACGGAATTTAGCTAGCAGCAAAAAATCTTTGGTTGTTGTTTGTTTGCTACGAATAATATATCCACGCATGATTCCTTATATAATTAAACTTAATAAAGCATAAGTAAAGACTAAGCTAGCAAGTGGTTGAATGCTAATATTAGCTGTTTCAGCAAAGGAAATAAATCTTCATTGTTGCAACTTGAAAAATTGAAGGTGTGCCTCTAGTTTTTCCACTTATGTTATAAGTAGCTTATAAATTGGACAACCCTTTGAAATTTTGATAATTTTGAGAGATTCCTTGCT
Source organism: Lophius americanus (assembly GCA_037951165.1). NCBI lineage: Eukaryota > Metazoa > Chordata > Actinopteri > Lophiiformes > Lophiidae > Lophius > Lophius americanus. Next base: position 3,061,395 of record JBBDHG010000210.1, on the reverse strand, counting down.
TTTATTGGGCTTGTGGTCATATAAAAACTACTTATATGACCATTCAGGTGAATATGACATCAGAGGAAAATGGATGCATCTCCTGTTTTGCACTGTGAAGTGAAATCTGTTGCATTATGTGGCATCGTGTTAGCTGAAAATGCGAAATGACAAACGTTTGTAAGTAGTCAATATTCAATCATGTTGTCAAGGAAACCCACCTCCAATCAAAATAAGGTGCTCCGTTGAGTTAGATCTGAAGAATTGCAGCAAGACATCAACAACGATATACACAGAAGAGGAACCGAGATTATGGGCATCTTATTTTAGTATTCAGAAAATGTTTTTTTATATATTTCGCCATTAAAGATCCTTCCCCTTTAAATGAGAAAGGATGCTGCAGCACTATATGTGAAAACAAATGTTGCACTGATATATTTAAAAAAAAAAAAACTGTGTTTATGATGTTGAATAATGAAAAGAGAGAAAGAAGGAAGAGGAGAGGACAGCGTTATTGTTGCTCCTTTTTAACACAGTTTCAGATGTTATAATTCTGTGAAGTACAATTTAGAGATTTTCATTCTGGAAAAAGCTTCTGCGCATCTCTTTTGAAACGTAAAGATTTTATTAACATGGTATAATATCACCTTGTGTTTTCTGTCACTGATGTATGTGTTACTGTTTGTTTATTTGTTTGTAAAACAAGAAAAATGATTTATTTTCAATACTGCTCCTGTAGTTCTTTGCCGTCTCGGATCGGGAAAGGATCGTAAACAAGGACGAGAAAAAATGGGAAAGCAGTGAGGCCTTAAGTGACTAAAAGTATTGTTTGTTCTTTGACCTTCCGGTCAGACCCCAGACCCATCCGTCTCTGTTGTCTCAGACTCTGATCATTGACTATTACATTCCAAAGAATTGGATCAAATAAATGTTTTAAGTAAAACTCTTAATGTTTCCTTCCTACCTGAGAGACAATGGTCCGCTGGATAACAGTAATACAGGTATTACAATATATTACTGATACAAGATACAAGATATTACAGTAATACAGATATTTACAGTTGAATGTGTTTCATTGGAAATAGTAGAGTTGGTCATCTAGATAGAAAAGGTTATTGTGCACCAAGTACAATATGAATGTAATCAAAGAAGAAATAATCACCAAATATGATGAAAATACATCGTGACATATGTAATATGTCACAATGTATATAAGTAAAATGCATCAAATAGAAATACATAGGAAAAATATCTCAGTGAAATATAACACAATATCACAACATGAGATATCACAAGATCACAAAGTATATATATATATATATATATATATATTTCTATATTATTAAATGAAGATACTGTATGACAAATTAAATTTAAGCTTAATACATAATGTGCAAAATTGAAAATGGAACCTATGAAACTGTGTGGTTATTTTGTAGCTCTGCTGCCTGTCCAGTAGTTGTTAGACAAAGTGATCAGGAATTCAAATAGGATTCAATATATGTATAATGTTGAGTATGAATATACAGATTTTCCAAACCAGTAAACTCCAGTAACATTTGTAAAAAACAGAATTGCTTGACCACAATGTGATCAATAAGCCAACAATCAATAGTTGTTAGCTTTGCAAATCTATGCGCTTTTAAGTACTTACTTTATTCAAGACTCTTTAAGAGTACTATCCATTCTGTAATCACATAAAATGATTGATTGAATTATGAAGTGTTGAGGCGGGACACAGTTTAATTGAATGAGAAAGAAAAATCCGATTCAAATAAAACATCTGAAGCAGTCTGGAATGTCTGTCTGCATGTCATACCATACTTTTACCACCAGGCGGCAGCGTTGCCTGATGAAATATTCTTGATATGATTCTTCTCAGAGCGGATACAAATATGCTTCAGCACTTTCCTCCACCTGAAAGCAAAAATGAGATGGAGAAAGTATTCAAACTCTAACGTATAGTTGTTCCACCCACACTTCTGTGCAGATCTACTCTAGTCTAACCACATTGTGGGTTTGAGTATGAGCTCATCCTTTCAGGTCCCACCACAGCATCGCAATTCGGTTCAGGTCCAATCTTTTATTGGTCAACACCAGAACATTGATTTTATACCTTTTAATTATTTCAGAGGTGGACTTACTCTATCGTTTAGGATCATTATCTTGCTGCACGGTCCAGTTATGCAAAAAGCTTCAACTCACAGATTGATGACCTGACATTCTCTTTCAGAATTATCTGGTAGACGTAAATCCATGTTTGCTTCAATGATGATAAGGTGTCCTGAAAGTTGAGGGGGTCTTGGCATCTGACCCTGCCTTCCTTTGGAGGAAGGGGGGAGGAGACCCCAGGGTAGCTATCTCATATGGCCTGGGAACATCTTGTGATCCCCACAGTTGACCTGGAGACTGTTGCTGGGGAGATGGGCATCTGGAAGGCTCTTCTTTGCCTGCTGCCACTGCGACCCAACCCAAAATAAGGGGAAGAAAATGGATGGATGGATGATTCTGGACAACATCACACTTCCTTCGAGGTTTTTTTTTTTTTTTGTTTCACTGTGGCTTTCTTCTTTTAAAGTTACTTTATTAATTTGAATGATCATTCAAGTTCATTTCAGTTTGTTAAAACAATCTTATACTTATCATAGTATTATTTAAAACAGAATTGTTTGGCTGCATAGTTTAAACTGACAGACCCACCTGAGTCAGCAGGGTTGAAAATGTTTGTGAGAAGATCCACATGACTGATGGTATCAGGTATGTCTGGCAAATGTAGATTGTGTATTTATGTCCTAAATTATGATGCACTAACTTTTTTTTTTCTGTAATTAAACATATTTAAAGAGTTATAACTGATAAAATGTCTCCAAATGCTGCAGTTCTCCATGCAAGAGCTATAACAACTGTCAAAACCATAAAAGTGACTTTGCTGAGCTGCTGTTTTGTTCAACATACAGGAAACCCTGACTCCAAAAATAACTGGACTTAATTTTGTATCAGAGACAGCTTTCTGTGTTTGCACAGGAAACAACATTGGGTAACTTCCCACAGCACAGTGGAAGAAGGCGTGGTTAACACACAAAAGCTCTACAAAAGTACTGCTTGTAAAAGCTCATTTGAGTGATTTTTATATAATTATCAGCAAAATATACTCAAAATACTGAGAGAAGAAGTACTTGTAGTGGTGCTGTTACGTTATCCTAATCAGGTCTGGGCTCCGGGGACTGACATCCTCTCTATATAATTTAAGAGAAAGCTTTAAACTTTCCTTGTGGATCAGGCTTGTAATCAAGAAGGCCGAGGCTGGTCCAGACCTCCCATGATGCACAGAGCTTCTCCCTTTACTTATTTCAATCTCTGGTTTATGCATATTACTAACTCGTGACGCTTTTGCCTGATCTCTGAGTACAAAGGCTACAGTCACTGACAAGCTTTTCACATTTACTTCCAAACATTGTTACTATACTGTAGCCCGTTAGCAACTGCTTTGCAGCCCAGTTCAGGTCCATTGCCGTGTGATTGGACACTGCTGGTTTCAGTTCTTCAATTTAGCTTTGAACTAGCTAGTATTACATTCAGGAGACATGAAACTCAATGGCATCATGCTTTGCGCTATACCTCTACTTTTTAATGTTTCATTTGTTTTTTTTATGCCTGCTATTCTTAAATTCATTTTAAAAGTTACTCTATATTTCAGTCTTCAATGTAGCCTGTTCAAATGCCAATTTCTATTCCTGTTTTTATTCGTCTTTACTTTTGCAATTAATATCAAATTACATTTATTTTCACCTCCTCTTTTTTGTGCTTGTATCTTTATTATTATTATTGTTGTTGTTGTGGTAGTTAATATTATCTTTATTATTAAAGTTTTGACCTATATACCTGTGCGCATGTACGTGCGCGCGTGTCAATTCTCACCGTTCCCCCACATTTGAGGTGAGGACGGGTTCACAGCTGCCAGATGTGTTTGTTCCTCTGACCTCTACGTGCCGTTCCTCTTCCTGTGTAGGCGGGGTTTAAATAAAAAAAAAGAGGATTTGGGAAAACTACGTTTTAAAAACTTCTCAGCAACAGCACAAACACATACACTGTAACTTTTACAGGGGTAAAGGGGTAATTTCTCGCCCGTTATATTCATAATTTTAAACATATTTTCTCATTTAAACAGGGTTACCGTTACAGTCAGACGGGCGGAGACGTGACGCGTTTGGCAGGAATCCAGGCGGTGCGCTTTATTACCTAAAACAAAGCGGACCCTTATAACAGTTAAGCTAGTCCTCGCCTCAGCTAGCAGTCTTCATCTCCCTAAACTTGGACGTTTTTCGGAAGCTAATGTCGCTCTAAATCAACCGAAGCGTCACTTAAAGGTAAGTCTAGTCACTTTAACCCGCGTTCATCCATTTTGTCATGTTTAAGACGATAGAAAAACACATTAAAGGACAAAGTGAAGAGTTAGAAACAAGGAATGCCTATCTTTGCTGAAACTTTGGGTGTGGATGCTGTGCTAGCAGGAGAAAGTTAATTACTTTAAAGCAGAATGAAGCATTAACAATCAATCTATATCTCTATTATAGCTCTCAAATGATCTCCTTTTACATTTTTAGTACAGAAGGTAGCAGCTTTGTGTTGACCAAGAGGGCTGTAAGGGTGTTTTAATAAATAATTTAGCCTATGTATTCGATTATCACCCTTCATTAGATACCGTTTCTTCCAAACTGAATTCGAAGATAATTTTAATTACGTGGTGTTTAAAATATGCAGATTTGGGTAAACTGTCAAGAAGTGTTCTTTTGTGTTTTATCCGCCAAAAAAAGAAACATTGTTCACTAGGTCATATCAGTACAATGGTACTACAGTTATATTTAAAGTCCCTAAAGGTATTGATGTGCTTCCATCTACCTTACTTTTAATCAAGACTAGAAAAACAGTAGTTTTCTAAAAAAACAGTAGTTTTCTAGTATTGTCAAGTGTTTTCAGTGGATTTTCTATTTAGGATATCATAGATGCTCTAGTAGATCCTAATTGGTGATTTAAATATATACATAAATGCTCTAATAAGTGTGTATTCCTGTGACTGTAGCGTTGTTGTCATGTCACTACGCTTGTACTACTGTTATATTCTAAGTCCTTAAAGGGTCAATTTATTGACCTGTCAAGGGATTTCTTTGACAGGTCAAAAAAGACTTTTTGTCTTTTTTGATTTTGCACTCATGTCATTCCTGCAATGGTCCTTTTGGATAAATTCATACATGAGGGAATTTCATGGTTACATCTATGTTACATTTCCTGACTATTTTCAGGTCCTTTCACGACATTTTGGTGGGTGTTTTACCCTTTTAAATATCTTTTGAAATAACGGTGAGCTCATTAAGATGAACTGTTTATGAGAGACTTTGAATTATTGGTGGAAATAGTGAAAAACGACATAAAAGTCACCAACCATCGGCAACCAAGATTTATTATTTTATTTTACTGGAAATAAATCCTTGTATTTCAACACCATCTGGCATTCTTTAGGAATGCTGTCAAAGCACCTGGGTCCATTTGTCCTGCCGGGCTTCTCTCAATTTGTCAAACAAAAAAAAAAAACCAACCCTTTGCAGATGTCTTTTATCGTTTGTTTTTGTGTATGTATGGAAGAACAGTCACTTAAGACGTTTTGCACCTTAGGGCAACATGGACAATTCAACCAAACAGTAGTCCTTTGTCAGCCCTCACAAACATGGACTGGAGGTTGGACCTGGAAAGAGAATCTTGACTCTAGTCTGGTCACACTGCCTCATGGATTGTATAAACTGTGGTTTAGGATACTGTAAGACCTAGCCGTCTTTAAACAGGCCCCTGTGGTTAACCAGAATGTGGAATCTCTTGTCCAGCCATGCCCACAGCTCCGATTCGAGCGCTGTGCAGTATGCGAGTTGGACAAGATGGGTCTCGTCTGCCTCGTTCGCATCCTGTATAGGAATTGCAGCCCTGAGGGGGTGTTTTTTTCCAGCCTTGTTAATCTCAGAGAAGGCTTGATTTGTTGAACTAGTAATCTGTGCTCACCAAGTTCTTGTTGCAAGGCCTCATTTAGTGAGACGGCAGGGGAAAAGTGCTGTGGGTTAATAAATAGCCTGTCTATTGTCTTACAGGCTGCATCTTAATGACATAGCAACATTATTGCGTGTGGAGGTGAGAAAACATGTATGTTTTTGATCTTGCACAGCATTTACAGGTAGATAATGTGTCTGTAGATTCGAGTCAGCTCCCTGTAGATCACTGAATCACTGCCCTTAGTTACATTGTTGTGATGTTTAAACAGTGAGCAGCACTCAGCTAAGAGCTAGGAGTGTTCGGGCCAGTTGGAAGGGTCACTAAGCATTACTCAACACCAAGCCTTTACTGACTTGTCAGATATGAGTCATGGCTGACGGGACTTCCAGTGAATGCCTGACAAATTACCTGGGAAGTCGATCTTTGATCATGGTAAAAATATTATCCCTTCATCACTCCATCCCTCTCATGTAAAATGTTGGAGGCAGTCATAGCGGGAAAGAGTCAACAGGATGAAGCAGAAAACACATGAGACGTGACTTTTCGTTTTTTCTCTGAACAAAACAAGCGATGGTAGAACAACTAATATGATTGCGCCACAGAACCGGCAAGTGAAGCATATTTCAGTTCGATTACATTAAGATGATTGTAAGAACAGTGGAGGAATGAAAAAACAAACAAAATAGATGTATCAGTAATTCTCAGTTTAGATGTTTGTAAGACCAGAATGATAAATACTTGCATTGTTTTTCACATGTGCATGCAATCATCAGTTATTTTAAGAGAAAATGACAAAATAAATGATTGAAAACTGAAATAGAGAAAGATAAATCTATATAATGAGGTTTTTCGAAAGTGAATCCAGCGTCAGGAAGTCCCTAATGAACCGTTTATATGAGAAACAAGAAGCCCTGGTGTAATTTTAAAACTCAACCATTGAATTTTCTGACCGAGTGAACTCAGGGTTCAGGTTGGAAATAAGGGGGAAAAGCGTTCCATGTGTCAGCTACGTGGTTTTTCCAAGAAATGGTATGGAGCTAGTCGATGTGGAATGCATTATCTCATCCCTCTGGGGAGGGCTCTGAGATCAGGATCTCCTCCATATGACAGACAAACACTAAACAGGACTTTAAGACTTTCCAGAATGAATGCGCTATATGTGCTAAATATAAGCCATGTGTGAAAATATGATTTGGCAGATTTCTACATGGCTTTTAAATGTTAAACACATGTTAGACATATTTATACACGTGAGAGTGATCACATCTCACTTTGGTGTTGTATACCGATCCACTTCTGCGCCACAGGAAGTTCAAGCCAAGGCCTGACTCTTCAGTGACTTCAACAGTAAACCACGCAAAACTGAATTGATATATATTCACCAGAGTTTTTTATATTTCTTTTCCACCCCTTAAACCCCTTTTCCATTAGGTTTAAAAAACAAAAAACAAAGGTACGCTTTTTTATTTTTCTATTCAATTTGAGATTGAGTTGCGGTGTGTTCCTCTCTGATTAGGTTTGTTGTGCCGAACGTTTTCTTTCATTAAGTTAAAGCGCCGAGCAATCGCCTAAATTATTTTGAAGGAAAAAATAAAGTAATTAGTTATTTTATAGCAAGCTGAGTGGCAGATGGTCAGAATGTGAGCATCAACTCCATCACACCACTCTTCCTGTGTGTAGGTTGGGTTTGTTTGCGGTCAGAGGCGAGGCGTTCTTGCTTGTCTCAGGGAGGGAAATGGTGGCAGGGTCTGGTTTAATTAAGGAAATGGAAGCGGAGTCATGCTGAGTTGTTTGGGGAAGCTGGTGGCCTGAGAGTGGACTGTGGGACTGTCAGTAACTGGTTGTGGACCTGCTGGCTGACCATGTCGGTGGGGGATGGGTGCTCAACACATTTTGTGGACTACCAGATGACCCTCCCAGCATGAACAATGCTTGCTAGTGTGAAGAGCCACCTTTCACTTTGCATCTTTCCAACTGCACTTTATTTGGACTTGAGTGTAACATTCTTCTTTTCACTTTTCCAGGATATGACAAAGAAAGAACCGATGAAACTAGACGTGGAGCTGGTCGGGTTTATTAGGGCCAGAGCACTAAAAGGGCCAGGACAGAATTGTTTTTGCGGTGATGATTGTACTGACGCCACATCAGTCACATTTTTGGGGTCTGTCTTACTTAAAATCCGATTAAACTTTGCACACGTCATCTGCTGCAAACATTTACTAATATCATGGGTTGCAGCAAAAGGCAAGACAAAATGGCTCCACACCGCCCTGTTGGAATTAAAAAAATAACAGACTTATTTTGACCAAGTATGATAGTGTAGAAGTTATCATGCTGATGTTACCTAAACCTAGGAAGAAGTCAGCAAATTTCACCTAAATGTGACATTTTCCAAGTTAGTTGTAGTGTTTGCAGGGGTTTTACGTTAACAAACTACTTATGAGTTGGAATAAGTGTTAGACAGTTCGGTATTAAAGCGTATTTAAGAGCGTGTGTCGTTCAGAGAAGTAGAAATGGACAAAATGTGCAGGCACAGTTACAAAATATCACTTATAGAGTCCTTTTCGGAGATGTTGTTGAAACGGTATAAGGTCAATTAAAAGCTATAATTCCAAACACCGTTATAGATAATTATGGCTTAAGTGCTTTTGATGATGAATAGATGCTGAAGAGTTATTTGGCTGGGCGAACTATACCGATGGTCTAATGTGGTTTGGTGGATCGGATTCGACAAATATCGGATTGAAAATTAGCAGCCTCATGATAGGAAATTAGGTTCTGCAAATAGGGAAAGCTAATTCAAAAGCTTCAAAAAGGTCCCCGTTTTTCACTGTCTATTCAATGTGGGACTGTTGGACCCTTCTTGCATAAAAGTTAAATGGGCAGAATCCCTGTTGTCGTTCCTCTGAGGCAGTAACCGCAGTCGATTATACAAATGTCTAATCAACATCTGTATACAAGGATTGAACCTATGATGCATCTTTGCCTTATTTTTGACAGTATCTACACGTTACAACACAGTGGGTGTTGAAATGCTCCTTTAAAATGGTCTTGAACAAAAGCTATTGAGTGAGGGGAAATCATATATTGTGGAAATTATCTTTTCTGAATGCAATTAGCAGTCAGTTGGGAACTTCTGGGGAGTATTGATGCAATTGTGCACAGTATTTAAGTAATAAAATGCAAATTGACAGTGTTATATATGACGTTATTTTCATGAAGAAGAAGGAGACAATTTTCTGGGGTAAAGATACATGAGGTTAACCATGAGGTTAACCTCATGCCTAGCTTGGCCGCAAGGTTTAGCAAGCGCCACAAACATCATGTTCTCACTGAAGAGTGCTGTGTTAAACTTAGCTGTTTACTTAGTCTGAATTTAAACTTCCGTTTCAGTAGCAAATAAGGTGTGAAAAAACAATGAAATTATCAGTTTTATGCTGATTTATACGTTATGTTTTTTTTCCTACATGTGGTCTGCAGAGGAACCTTTTGCATCGGAAAATTATATGAATCACTGTTTTGGCCTGTAATTCATACAGAAATATCCCTTGTTGTTCCGTAAACTCAGCCATACGTATGTAAAAATTGGATAATCACAGTGTAAAGATGAAGAAGACTTTATTAAAGGTTAAATATTTACAGCTGTCTCTCTCCACCTTTAGACAACTCCACGTTTGCTTGTAGTCAAAGCCACATTAGCTACAGCAGAAGTCCAGATAATGACTTAATGAGGCTTTATTTTCCTCTTAGCACAATTATATCGCTGTGTTTATACAAGTGTTATGAAAACCAAATTGAAATCATCAGAACATCAGTGAGTAATCCTATTCAGAGGAAGTCTCCTGCCCTAGAATCCTTGCACAATGAGTTTTCCCCATTTTCTAGCAATCAATGGGCTCTGGCAACACCAACAAAAAAACAGAGGAAAAGGTTAACAATGAGGTTGTGATGACACGTGTCTGTGCACTCAATGCCCTCTTCAGTCAGTCGGCGCTTCAAGTGTGACTCAAGTTCACCCTGAACATCTCAGCCCTGATCTTAAATGGAAAAAACAAAAACCCCTTTGCATCCTAAGTGTCGCGAAGGTGAAATAAGGCCCATTATTTATTGGGCATACAAACAATTTGGAACACCATTCAGAATGCAACAATACTAGGAATTCCCCCAGGACATGGTCCGCACCGACAAATATAGTATATCTTAACCGTCATTGAAGTTGGTTCTATTGAGCTAGATGTATGTTATCTACAAACTAACTTCAGTCATGTGTCTGAGGAGCAGTGATCACCTGCTTGATTGTGACTGATCAGGCTGTTTATACACCTATTGGGCTCAGCAATAGAACATAATATCAATAATATTCATTATCCGTTTACCATGGTACCTGTCACTGGGTTAGATATATTTGGCAGCCAGTGGGGCTGGGGCAATGAATCGTAAATGATCACAGCCTCTGTTCAGATGTACTACGCAATCTCTTTTCTAAAGTAGAACGATTCTGCAGCATTTTAATTCATAATATGAGCAAAAGCTTTGATAAGCCAGCGAGTTGTGTGTTCCGAATTGCCCTTATGATAGGCCCGGACCTTTAATAAGGTGGCCTTATTGGTAATGTAGATCTGTGGCGTGGGAATTATGGGATTTGTAGTGGTAAAATTGCAGAAAACGCTAAGAGAAACCGACACGGAGAGCACTAATTATAGTCAACTTGATCCACCTTGGGCTTCAGTTGAATTTTGTTGTTACTACAAAAATGGCCTTGTTACAGTGTCCCTCAGTGATCCTGTCAGAACTGTTTCTGCTTCTCCATATGAATGACACTCGCAAGTACGCGAAGATGTTCACAGGGAGTTGATTATTTGCTCACACAGCAACATGTGTGAGCAGAGGAATGTGAATTTGCATTGCGGGTCCCTTAGGCGAACTCTCAAACTGCAGATTGAATCAGAATGCTTCTGGCTTGTCTGAGGATGATGGCAGGCAGTGGACCGTAACAAGGGGTGCTGCTGGAGGATTGGGTTTCAGACTGCTCATCACAACAGCTGGTAGAAGAAATTCCAGATAAAACATTTGTCTGGCTCTTTTTCAACAGTGATTGCACTGAGAGCTAAGCCGTTGGGTTGGTGTTAAGCAAGAAGGCAGTGCTATTGCAAAAACTACTCAACAGAAAGTCGTCCGTGTCGCAGTGGACAGAAGTTTGCCTGGAGTAGATGCTCTTAAGGCAAGAACACTTTACCTTGTACAGAGCCAGTTTTTACTACCCTGACCGTGTCACATGTTCACATCGACAATGAGTTTATCTTCACTTATAATCGTTACGGTAATTTCATTTGTTTTTTATTTTTTATCACCAATGGAGTGTTCCCCTCCCTCCAGACCCGGTGGCCAAATATCTCTTGACAGCGGCCTCTAGCCCAAAAGCGATGCCATTTTCTTTTTTGATGGTAGTCAGGGCATACATACAAAAAATATAAAAAAGCTGTCACCAGGGACATTTACGACTGATATATGCCCTCCTGCTATAACTGCAGTCAATCTTCAAAACAAGGCCTGGGGTGATTTGTTCATGTCCTGATCAGATTCTATTCAGATTCTTGGGTGGTGCTCCGATCCAGATTTCATGTTTGAAAGAATGAATAGATAAGGGGGGGGCAATATTTTTAATGTTTTGCTTGGCTGAAATACTCCATGAAAACTTGTGGATTAGATGAACAGTCAAAAGTGTTGTTATTTGACGGCGTTTACTAAATTAATATAAAAATATTCAAATATAAGACGGCTACCTGAACACAAAACGATTGACTTTTCTTGAAGGGGCTCTTTGAATAGTAGAATGTTAAACATCTGTCCTCACAGCTGTACTTAAATATTGCTGACAGGTTCTGGTTATTTCTAGATAAAGATTTTTTGCACCAAAGCCTTAGACTTAATATATCTCTAAAAGGATTAAGGCAGTTTGTAAGATCTCACTCGGTAAGACCCTACTCTGTGTTCCTGCAGTCCCACACATCCATTTTTGAGACATTGCACTCTGAACTTCTGGCTCAGCTGTTGTACTCGTATGAAAAAGCAGCTCTGGCCTTCAAACAGATTGTAAATGAAAAATTGCGACGCTTACATTGACTATCATGAACACAACAGCGTCTCAGTCTCTGTCTTCTCCAGACTGACCATACAAAGTCATGATTGGACACGGCGTACTCCTCTTACTCTAAATATTAGGCTCGACTCTGTCATTGCGCCTTCTCACAGGAAATAGTTTCTGCTTGACGCCGGAGAGAGAGGGTTCAGATTTAGACTCTAGGAAGTTTCAAATTTGGTTATTTCATAGGAATGATTGAAGGACCTCTGCTTTCATGTCCTAGGATTCTCCTGACATAATTGATGTAAATCCGAAGATCCTATTGATCTACTCTGAATACTTTGGCTCTAAGATAATGTTTGTATAATTAATGTCTCAGCAAATACTTATGTAACCCTGGATTGACTTTAAATTTGGACAGAGCCTCCACTCCAAGGATATTTTACAACATGGATTCATGTAAACGATTGTTGCTCCTAGTAATCACAGAATTATTTTTAACAGAACTAAGAGTAATTTTAATACTAAGAAGTTCATTTCTCCTCTAGTTTAAAATGTCTTGCTGCCCACATGTTTTAGTGTAGTTTTAACGTGTCACTACTGCATCTTAAACTTATTATTTAGTCCTGTAGAGAAACAGAGTCCCACAGATTTCGCTGAATAAACCTTCAGAGCTGAAAAACCTCACATCAATTTTCATGTATTTATTTTATGCTCTTGGCAGGCTGCATTATTAAATATAGTGGTTTTATCAAATTTTAAATTTTTCAGTATTTGTAAAATGTTGACTTGAGGTAGTTCTATCTTCGTGTCAATTAATGAGGCTTTTTATCGTGAATTTTAGGAAATTTGAAAGTTAGCGCTTGTTACGGCTGGATTTTACGGCCACTGATTTCACCTGTTTACTCCATAATATTACTCTTTATTTTTCATTACTCTTAAAAAATGTATGTATTTATAATAATAATAATATTAATAAAAAATATATCATGAATGGCTTCGAGGGAAACACCTCAAACATTCAGCAATGTATTAAAGCACAGGTGAAGGATTATGAAACTAATATTTATCTAATAGGATTTCTACCTCCTACCGCCTTGCAGGTTATGTTTTCACCTCTGGTTGATTGACCGTGTGTTTGTTTATTAGCAGCATAACGGAAAGAGCAATGCTTGAATTTCCGTGAAATTTTAGAGAGAGGTAGATTTTGTCATATCCTAGAGATAATTACATTTTCGTGACATTGCATCATGACCTCACTACGTGACATTCTAATAACATTTTCTTTACCATTGTGGAATGGGGCACTTCCGTACTATTTTTTGCGATAATTCATACATTCATGGAAGGATTTGCATGAAATTTTATTGCAATAAAGCCTACCGTGACTGAGCCTCGGCCAAGATATGAGTTCTTCCTAGTTCGTCATGTTTTCGTTCAAGAACATTCACGATACAGACTAATAGAATTAATTCAATTGTGGCTGAGGTGGACTGAACATCTGGTCACTTCAGTTGTGTTTCTGTACAACTTTCCTCCTGTCATCAGGTTTAACATGAAGCTTTATCTCCTGATGCAGTATGTTGCCTCTAGCCATGCGAAAATGGATTCACATGAGTGTTCTCACATGATATGAGGGACAGATAATTTCAGTAGCTTCAACTGTGTGCCTCCAAAGTTTGCTTTCAAAACATCACTTAATGACGAGCAGCTGGTCGATACGGCTGCTTTGGCTTCTCTATTAGGAGGATTAAGGTAAATTAGGGGAAATGTGGACCATTTGTGGAGGCAGTAGGTTGTTGAGCGACAAAAAGACTTCTACTAGGAGGGTTTATTCAATAGTCCACTATCTAAAGCTATCAATTAGAGATAATACACTGTATGATACATGCATGTAAACTTAGTCCCACTGAAATACTTTCTTTCTGCTAAATCAACCACATGCCAGTTTTCTGTCGTGGTCTGATATTGATTAATCATCATCAGTCGGTCATATCAGCTGGGCGGAATTTTTTACTCAACCAATGAAGTTTCCTCCTCCAACGGCCGTACAATATTTCCGCTTTTGTTAAGTTGCCTTCATCTGTTTTCAGGACTGTGTTGCTCAGAAGTTACTGTAAGTTTTTGTGATGCCATTATCGCAGTCGTTTCCCTGCGGGCTCTGGTAATAATGTAGGAATAGATGTAAATAATGAAAATCCGATGGGATGAGAAGACGTCCTCAAAGAAAGAGTTCACCCTAAGATTAAACCCAGTCTTTAATCCCTCTAAACTCAACCCGTACAGGCCAGTACTGTAGCGTGTCTTTGTTTCTCACTATTCTGTGCAGATGTGTTGTTTTAAATAGCCTGTAGGGGTTTTGTGAGCATAAAAGCACAACATGTTGCCAGCCTACAATCTTTCGTACCACAGTGTTTAAATGATACCTAGAAATCATGTTTCTTTTTCTCAGATAGGTTACACACTCACACCTTGAGCGTTAGCATTAGTCAAGTCATGGCAGTCAAGATTTCAGCCGATCAATCAAGATTCTCCCATTGTTATTCAGGTGCACTACCTAAAACAGAACTCTGTATTTATTTAAAACATTATTACAGACTGACAGACGCATATACAGTAGATAAAGACATTGGCAGCATATGGATTAGATAAGAAATACGTATGCTATTGCACAATAGGTATATAGAATATGAATAAAAAGACCATTGTTTGGAATTATTTACATTTGGCTACTATGAAAATGTGAAAATTCTTTATATGTGAAATGCTTCCAGGGCAAAGTTCAGTGCGGGTAATGATTCGGTAAAAACTGTTCATGAATCTGGGGGCATGTGCTTTGAATAATCTGTATCGCTTTCCAGAGGGGGATAAAGGTTGTTATATGTTGTCAAGTCAATTTGAGATCGCAAGTCTTCAAGAAACTTTGGTTTGACCGTATGAGTTCTTTATGCAAGGGGAATAGTCTATTCACATCTTCTCAAAAACCAGTGGACAGAATTCAAATACGTTTCACACATGCTTTGTAGAAGCCCTACGTGTGTGTGCATCCATTAAATGGTTTCTTCAATTTGCTTATTTTTACATTTCTGGCACATTCGAATTTTGACCCTTTTTGTGGAAATTTGCTTGACGTATTTCCAGTAGTGGATTCATCTGTATCCGTGGACACAAATGTTACAGTGTCTGTTTTAAAATGAATCCTTCAGTTGTTCCAATGAATATTGCGACACAATTTGCTGTGAAGCAAATTCCTTTGTGTTTCTTTCCGATCAAATAAATTAAATCCAGCCGTCTGTCTGGGGGAGATTAAATGACCTTAATTTTAATTTTTGGGCCAATGTTCTTTCTGTATCTCAGTCAGGGAAGAGGTTGAATCCTGTTTCCCAGAGCTATCATGCCCGAGATCACTAACAGAAATGCCAACGCCTCCCAAATGCCATTATGTGGCACACAGGCCTCCTAATCTGTCAACTCTCTGCAATTTGCAACCCAGTAATGGACGAGCCCCAGAGTGGTAAACAAAGTGGGCTTTAGGAATGTTGGGGAGGAGCCCTTATAGTGCAGACATTTGGTGTGAGCTTAAAGCATCGTAATGGGTTTATGTTGCATAAATGTGCGCCACAAGTTCTTCTTTGTCTCGAACAAAGGAACTGTTTCTTTTAATCAATAGAGAAAAATCTGTTGCCTCTTTCCAGATGTGTAGAAGTCCCCCCGAGAAATAAAATTATATTATGCTTGACTGTTTCTGTCAAACTGATATATGCCCCCACTGCCCAACACTTGTAAATTATCACAGCACCATCTTCGCAGCGCTTCTGGGAACTTGGTCAGGATGTGATTGTTTTGCCACATCTGACAAACGTATAACACCATTTCACACAGTTCTGTCCAGCCATCACTTTAAAACCCCACTCCACTCGTAGCTGAATGAAGAAACATACTTTTCTTCAATACTCTGAGAAGATAACATTCAATCCATAATAATATCCAACAAAGACTGATTGTTTCTGGGCACAGCTACTGCCAACACTGGATATTTTACTGAGACAAATCCACAGTCGATCAGCATCTGTAAGGTCAAGCGTTTGGCGGACCGTCCAGGAGGTGGGGTCAGGGGAGCTGTGGGATTCAGGCGGAGGCAGCATGACCAAACATGGGAACATGCACACATACGCATAAATGTGAAGGCACCTCCCTCTTTTCTCAGTCTGAGCTGGGATCTTAGTTTTTTCTCTCTGCAAAAAAACTGCTGAGCCATCGGCAATCTTTAGCTCCTTTGCACATTTTAGTCTTAGTTCTGTCTCTGGCTGTTTGGTTAATATTTAGCCAAACGTGGTTGAGAAATACACACATTTATCTGTAGCAGCTTGAGGCGTCAGTCAGTAATAAAGATTTGCTGCTGCTCTGTTACATTCATTATCGTCTGCTGTTTGCAGTTAGACTCACTGTGACTCACTTGGGATCTGTCTGAACACTCGTTTTATTACGTCTCTGTCCTCCTCCGTCTCCCACTCCTGTCGAGTCTTATCTAAAATGGCCTGGGTGAAATAGCAGTTGCCTCCATGTTGGTCTGTAACAGCATGAGGAGCTCCAAACGGCAGTCAGAAAGCAAGTGTGTGTTACGGTAGTATTTGGCAGCTGGCGCAGCTCCAGTGCGGGCAAATCACTCCTCCATATATGGAGCAAGCACAACAAGTCCCTTCTTCACTCTGGGATAGGGGGTATTTCAACTCAGCATCAGGATAGTACTTTAACAATACATGCTACGATTAGGTGCTAGAAAGACAACATCTGAGGAAGTACATGGTAGTAAAAATATTTTCTAGTGTGACCACTGGGCAGCTTTTTTTTTTCATAGTTTATATTTAATGAGAGGGTTGAAGACGTCAGTGTCTTTCATACACAGACATAATGTAGCTGAATGTCTTCAAATCTTTTTCAGGTTAGCTCTAAGTCTGGGTTTGCTGTCCCTTTGAAGAAGTGCCAAGCATTTATTCTATATCTTTTTCTATATTTTGATGTTCCCCTGGCAACGTTGGGCAGTAGTATACACTATGCGATTAATAAGAACGGATTTTCAAATATTCATTAAGTCATGTAAAAATGGAATGTTAGGAATGATTACCGTTTTGTCATAAAGTCCCTTTCCCTTTTTTTTTCCCACTGATGCCTGGTATTACTGCAGCACTACTGCCACCAGGGGGCGCTGACGCAACATTCGGCTCTCTGCAATCGCTTTGAGCAAGAGAGCGCATCTTAACAACCAGCGAGTCGTGACAGCTTACTGTTCGAATAGTTGCGAGTGACTTATATCATTTTGTAGGTCTTCCATTGAAACATGGTTTTCATGTGAGTCTGGAGGCCAATCATCTTCTCCACCGCATCACAGCCAGGCGCATAGAAGAGTGGAGGATAAGTCGCATGCCGTTGACTTAATTGTATAATTATTTCATTGATGTCGTCTTTGGATGACTCCCATCCTTCATCCTGATCACTATGATAGTGGATCCAGGCAATGCAGTCGTCGGGTGGCCACCACCCAACACTTGACCTCCGTGTGGTTCACGTGCAAAGAGTTGAGGGTTAATCAGTTCTCACACAGCGACACAAATAAAGCCACATGAATAAACCTCAGCCTGGCATTACTTATCTAAAAAAAACTTTTTTAAACTCACATTACTAATGAATAGTGTTGGTTTTTATGTAGAATTTTATTTTGTGCTTCAGCTCACTAACCAGGACTTCTCCTTGGAGTAGCTCTGTTCAACATCATCCTCTGAGAAATAGCTGACAGTCAGTTCAGCTACGCTCTCAAATCCCCACTGTTATTATCAACAGTAACTTCATTGCACAATTATATTACCAGTAACTTCAATCTTTCTATCTTATAACTACTATTAGTGCTGCTCCTCTCCATGTCTGTATCCAACCCCCTCTCCCCTCCCCCAGGACTGCCCAGTTCTTGCTCATGCGAGAACAGCTGGGCCTCTGTAGAATCAAAAGTACTGTCTAGACCTGCTCTTGTCAGAACTGCCTTGAGATAACTTTTTGTTGGGATTTGTTCGCCATACAAATACAACATTCTTGAAAGTAGCACCTCATCCTAGTTTCAGCATCTAACAAATTTTTTTTTTTTCTTGTCACAGATGGATCTGCGGTTACTTTTAATTGCAACGTTATCATCGGTCTTCTGTGGCAGCTTGGCACAGCAAGGTAAGAGCAAGAGCACTGGGTAGACTAGCGATGAAACACCATCCCTTTTCCCATTGTTCTCTTCTCCCTTGTGTCTTTCCTCGTTTAATGGCTGTGCGGTTCCTTGTAGCTTGTGGTGGGAGGCTTTTGGTATTTTTTTCTTTCACTCTGTGAAGTCATCAGTTGGTGAGCTGCCCGCAGCTCTCCTCAGCATGACTCGGTTTCCACAAGTGGGCATCTGGTTTGAATTTGTGAGCTGATGGAAAATGTAGTTCTGTCATGTTGTGATCTCTTTCAGAGGGGAGCGTGTGCATCAAGGCAAACGCGCAGTCGTGCGGCGAATGTATCCAGGTTGCTGAGTCGTGTGGATGGTGCACAGATGAAGTGAGTTGAAGCGCTTTTGTCCCAAAAGTATTTTATCATGTTAAGAATTTCGGAATTATTCCGAGTATCCTCACAGCTGGTGGTCATTATCTTGTCCGGGAAATGATGAAACCCGTAATACGTGTCAACAGTAACACTTATGAATGTGTTATGGGGCCATTGGTGATGAATTACAAAGCTTCTATAATGCTTAATGACTTCAGAACCGTGGTGGAAAGTAACTAAGTAACGTATTAAGGAACTTGAGGGATTTACTTTACTTGAGTATTTGTACTTGAGTATACTTTCACTGGTAATGGAGTATTTTCACAGTAAGTTATTAGTACTTCTACTCAAGGAAAAGATCTGAATACTTTTTTCCACCTCTCCTTCAGACACATATAATTCTTTCTGATTCCCCAAATCAGCCTTCATAAAACATTATAATCTGTTAAAAAACAATAAATAGACACAATACAATACATACACATATGTATGTATTGCGTTTCATACACAACAAATGGAAGAATACAAAGAATCAGAGACTAATCATCAATCATCAAGTCCAGAATGATGACAGTGAATTTTCAGAAGTAGCGACATTGACCATATATAAATATCCTTCATCCTAGATTTGTACTCCACCAAGTTCTGACAGACATCAGACTGGACTCATAGCTTGATCTATATAATATAAATATAATGCCAAACTGCTATGATCCAGGTAATAGAATATCTTTACAATGTCTGTGTTTATTGATATTGGTCTATATTCATCATGGTGAACAGGAGACACTTCAACGTGGGAGAGAATATTAGCTTGTTTATTCAAATTAGATTTATTCATTTATATTGTATTTATAAATACAAACGGATAGACGTACAAATATACTGCGGCACACAGACTCTACTTACTCTGTAAGTACACGTCCAAACCAACACAGACTCTCTCCAGGAGGTTAAGAGTTTCACATGACTCCCTCCTTCCTGCCTCTCCACCAGAGAACCGTAAATATCAACGCTGCCGCTTCCTCTCTCACTGCAGAAATCTGAATATTCCCCTTTGGTTGCACGTTGTCTGAGCGCGAGGAAAGCATCCTGGCCGGGGCAAAGAGAGTGAACGCACCACAGCACAGGAAAACATTGATTTACGCCAGCTTGAGGTTAATATTACACGCTGCTTGGCTCCTTGCCAGCGTCTGCATTCTTAAATATTGAGGCGCAGACCGACACCAGATATTACAGAGATCCTTATCGGATTGTTCTACAAATATTTGGATTTCATGTCAGATAAAATGTGTGTTGAACAACAGTCTCCGCACATCTTTCTCCTCCTACAAGCTCTTTTAGAGTTTGGTGCGGCTTATATCTGGGGTCACCTGACTGTTGGTGAAGTGCAGTGAATGCCTCGTCGTATTTTGGTTGTCTCTAATGATTCACAATGTCGGAAAGTTGTCAGTCTTCTTTCCAAAGTACCGTCCACTTACATTAATAACCAACGAAAGAATCGGGATGTTTAGATGTAAATTTGAACCCTACCTATTACTGGTTATCATCAGTATTAACGTGCCTATAGGAGCCATTACGTTCAGACAGGACACCCAATTGGCCCAGTGGGTGCCAACTTCATGATTTGGATTACTCAATATACTCAGATCAGCCATAACATAACAACCACCTGCCTACTATTGTTTATGTCCCCCTTTTCTGCCAGAACCCCTCTGCGATGTCACAACAAGTTCTGATACCTTTCAATCCAAACCAGAATGTACTTTTTTCCCGAAATTTGTTCAACAAGTAGCTCTTCTCGGGGGGTCAGACCTTACCGGCTAGACTTTGCTTCCCTTGTGCACACACTCGGCTGCCCATGACCCAAGTGTACCACTTAGGTAGGTAATAACCACTGCAGTCCAGACTCACCCATATTAAGACCTCCAGTGTTTTTGAGATGCTCTGATCCAGTTTTCCAGCCGTGATCCTTACGCTTGTTTTACTGCTTTCAACAAACACCGCTCTCAGTGTATATATATATTTATCAGCTGACAGGTTCTATTGGTTTATAATAAGTGTTGATTTGACTTCACATGCCAGGAATTTTGTAACAACTGACTGATGCGCTTATTGTTACAAAGACAAACTATTATTCTACGACACACTCAGTGATGCCAAAGTATCTGCCCGTCTATTTACATTCCATTTGTGTACAAAAAATAGATGCGTCCATTTCAAACGGTGCAGCATCAATGTCACAACCACAAGGTTTCAGTGAAGATGACGGCAGGGGGAGGCTCTGATAATATATCTACTAAAAACAAACTATTACTGCTTCCATTATTAAAATACAACTCAACATTTACTTATTACTCTTCACTTTATTCTTTGTGTTCATAGACATTTGTCTTGTCTTGCTTTTTTATATATGGATGCACTACCCTCTGTCATTTCTGGGGGTCTTGCTTTTTTTCATCCGCATCAAAGGTTTAAAAAACGTCGGGCCGAAGATCATAAGGTCCATATCAGTTACTTTCTTAAATTCCATTAAAGGAGCCTGTGGGCTTAGCTGCATAAGTACACTTTTTAAATAACCTTTTGTAGAATATTGTTTCATAAAGAAAACACATCAGTTCATCATTTTTTTAATGCGATATTTGTTTTTAGACAATGGTTGACTTTGTCCATTAGTTTGGGTTCAGTATTAACTTGTTGTTGGAATAAACTGAGTCTTGTCCTCCATTTTAGAAGGGTCATAAGGAACAAATCAGAAACATCTTTAGTTCTCCCATTCTTTTGAAACTGGTCCCTAATGTGAATAACAGAGAACACATCGCCCGGGGTCTAGTGTTTTACTTATTTTAACAGCTGCATTCCTGTTGAATCACGCCTGTTCTAGTCCATCCCTCAGTTTATGACATGGCAACTCTAATTTTTACTACATTCATGTTTGCCTTCTCTGCCTTATTACCAGATAAGGTGAAGTCTAATACTTAGAGAGAACATTTAATAACCAGAAACCTAAAGGAACACATGACCAACAAGCAAACTCTGTAAACCGATCAAGTCAAACAGTCTGTGTTGACTGTTGTCTGTTTCCACCTGCTGACAACAGTAGGTGGGTTATCTCCTGCGACCACTGCTCCCGACTACTGCGCCAGTAAACTGTGTTCCACTGAACAGTAGGTGTCGTGTGTGTCTGTGGTTTCCCGGTTAGGCTGATGTGACATTTACTATGAGATCCAGCGGAGAGAGGGAAGGGAGAGGCTCTGCGGGTTATGTGTTTTTGAAAGAATTGGGTCAAAGCGCCGTCTTGTTTTGACTAACTGCATTGTCTTAAGTTCTCTACCACTATGGCTTTTGGGATGCCATGTGCATCCAATCTGTTCTGGTCCCTCCTGCTGACGCACAAATGGAGAGTTAAAGCACACTTGATCGATTCAAGAGGCCTCACTGGTAGAAGAAGTTTGCCTTCTTTCGGGGCCTCTGCCACAGGATAACTCTGTGAAATGTCATATTTAGATTTCATGTCGGGGTTCTGTTTCTGCCAGGGAGTAAACTGCGCTAGTTGTCAATAGTTTCTTTACACCGAGGTGAACGGTAGCACCCTTCCAGATGTTTCTGCTCATGCAGGACCTTTCAAAAAGACTGTTTTGTCTCTGGGGGATTATTTATTAGACTCTCCTGTCCACAGTTTTTCAAACCGAAGCTGCCCTACAAGATGTGAGGCTTCATTTCACACAATCCTGAAAAAATCTTTGTGCCTTTTCTCAGAAGTTCCTCGAAGTGGGTGAGTCAAAGTCCTCTCGCTGTGATGACCTCGAGTCCCTCAAAAAGAGAAATTGTGATGGGACCAAAATCGAGAACCCACGTGGAAACATCACCGTCAATAAGGACAAGCCCGTCACCAACCGCAAGAAGGACATGGCTGAGAAGCTGAAGCCTGAGCAGATCACCCAGATCCAGCCCCAGAAACTCACCCTGACACTACGATCTGGTAAAAACACAACAAATGTTTTATCAAGAGTGTTTCTAGGATCATGAGTGACAGAACATTGATTCTTATCTCTTATGATTGCAATCAATTCTTTAATATGATTAGTTCTTCTTATAAAAAGGTAAACTTCAACTGTGAAGTTGTTGCAACATCCAGATGGTCTCCATTGTGACACATTTTAGAGTTATCCTGAAATCCGTCTTCAGAGAGAGTGATGACACCGACTTTCTTATTTTAGTGACACTTCAGACAATAATTTCACAAATACATGAATAAAACGACTAGAGAGGAAAAGCTTGAGCAGAGCAGTGGGCAGCTGTAACAAAGATGTTAAGTGTAGCTGTGGTGCGTTCAGGTGTTCATCTCAGCTGGGTATAAATGGTGAGCTAATGCTTCTTCTCGTTTATTCCTCTCCTTTAAGGTGAGCCCCAGACTTTTGAGCTGAAGTTCAAGCGCGCTGAGGACTACCCCATCGACCTTTACTACCTGATGGACCTCTCCTTCTCCATGAAGGACGATTTGGAGAACGTCAAGAACCTCGGAACCGACCTCATGAAGGAAATGCAGGAGATAACGTCGGATTTCAGGATCGGTGAGGACAACTTCCGCTCAAGGAAGAATAAATCAACAGAAAAGCTGTAACGTTAGGAATATTTTTAAAAGTCCTGCAACATAAAAACCTTCTGCCTTCAAGGTTTCGGCTCGTTTGTGGAGAAGACGGTTATGCCTTACATCAGCACCACGCCGGCCAGGCTCATCAACCCGTGCGCAGGGAACCAGAACTGTACCAGCCCCTTCAGCTACAAGAACGTCCTGAAGCTGACCAACAAGGGAGACGAGTTCAATCGGTTGGTCAGTCAGCAGCAGATCTCCGGAAACCTGGACTCTCCAGAAGGAGGGTTTGACGCCATCATGCAGGTGGCGGTCTGTGAGGTAAGAGGGGGTGTCACCAAATCAAGGCAGCTGAGTCTTCTAAATATGGAAAATGTGAATGAGAATTCTCTGCTTGTCTTCTTAGGAGCAAATCGGCTGGAGGAACGTGACTCGCCTCCTGGTGTTTTCCACCGACGCCGGTTTCCACTTTGCTGGTGATGGCAAACTGGGCGGCATCGTCCTGCCCAACGACGGGAGGTGTCACCTGGAGAACAACATGTACACCATGAGCCACTACTATGTATGTGTTTGATGTATCTTTTAACGTAACTTATCCAGGCAGTGTTGATGAGCATGTGGACTGAACTCGGCTCAGATTTCTTCTCGTTATCCCTCACCACAAACGAAGTCTCTCCGTCTGTCTCTGAGTCACATATTGATTCTGGAGCATGACTCATAATAGTATTAAATATATTTTCGTGAACCTTTCTACGCTTAACAACCAAGGGGCTGAAGTGGTGGCTTTTGCTATATAAGATTGTTTTGGTGTTTTATTGATTCTATTTTGTTCATTGCTGTGCTGTTGACAGGATTACCCCTCCATCGCTCATCTGGTGCAGAAACTGAGCGACCACAACATCCAGACCATCTTCGCCGTCACAGAGGAATTCCAGCCCGTTTACAAGGTGGATGATTTTGGTGGTTCTTTGCCTAAATGCAGGTTTATTGTCTCTTCACTCAGTTTCTAAACTTCAACCTTTTTTTTTTGGTCTTTTTCAGGAGTTGAAAAATCTGATTCCTAAATCAGCCGTCGGCACGCTGTCCTCCAACTCTAGCAACGTGATCAAGCTCATTATTGATGCCTACAATGTGAGTCACACCGGTCACATGACATCTGTCTGTTCCCGGCAGGAAGAGATGACTTCACATTGACTTATTTCATAGCGTCACACATTTGTTTGATAATAATAATACATTTAATTTATCACGCAATTTACAATTGGATCAAATTTCAAAAGTGCTACAAAGTAAAAGCAGGTAAAAGCATCAATAAAAAATAAAATTATAACTATATAAAAATATGACCAAAAACAGCAATGTTAATTAAAGTTATAGGTTCTGCTAAAAAGGAAAGTTTTAAGTCCTTTTTTTAAATGTGTCAGTCGTCTGTGGAGCCCTCAGATGGTCAGGGGGGGGCATTCCACAGACGAGGGGCAGCAGAACAGAAGGCCCTGCTGAGATACAGGAGAGGATGGAGGAGGAATATCGTTTACACAATATTGCCTGATCCTAAGGGAACATTCTATATACTTTCAACCCTTACTAAAGAAAGATGACTGAAAATCCACACTTGTCAGACATTTAAATGGTAAAAACCATAGCATGAGATATGAGATACATTAATGTGGCTTAAAGAAACCATGACACAGTGAGACCAGGCTGTGTAAGATCTGCTACATTAAAAAGGCTTGTTTGTTTTCACAGGCTGGACCATCAATGTGTTTTTATTCACTTCTCTCATCGCAAACTTGAATTGACTGTTTGATCTCTCTCCTTTTGTGTCAGTCGTTGTCATCTGAGGTCATTCTAGAAAACGGCAGGCTGCCAGAGGGAGTTTCCATCACCTACAAGTCCATCTGTAAGAATGGCGTGGAGGGAACGGGGGAGAACGGACGCAAGTGCTCCAACATCTCCATCGGGGACGAGGTATTTATACTTTGTGATTAAAATCTAAGAAATCAACAATATCAGCTCATGGAAAAACGGTACAGGGTCTAGGATTCAGTATTCCGTGGTCTTATTCTGAAATCTCATTTTAGCGAGGTCATTATAGTTCATACAACACGCCACTGTGAATAAAATCTAGGGAACGGAATCTAGGATTTCTCAGGAGTATTTATGAAACTTAATGAACATCAAGGGGAAGTAAAGATAAGAAAAGAATCACTGAATCTAAAGCGTCTTCTTGATAAAGGCGTATGTAATGCCCAAGTTCTCCGGTGATATAATCTCACCTACGGCGGATGCTTAAAACCAAACATGAGTAGATAGTTTTCTGACGCCTGCTGCGGAGACTGGAGACATTCTTGTCGGTCTGTTGAGTCTCCAGCTGAGCACAACATACTTGTATACGTTTTTTCTCTGTCAGAGACATTCCAGCCTTATCAGAGAAGCTGAACTGGCCAACCGGTGCCTCACATTACAAAGTAAACCCCAACTTTTTTCTGCTGATAACAAACTGTGGGACACACAGGTGGTCACATGACCTCCTGATGTGGAGGCAACTTAACTATTTCAGAATCCATAACTGTATTTTGGAGAAATTATTCAGTATCGCCAAACCTACAGCTGCAATACTGGCGTGGATCGGAATTTTCTACCAGCTTTAATCCCCAGTTAGGCATCCTCCTTAAGGAGTTTGATCACCCTATTAACTCTCCTTTCGGCCTCCAGGTGTCCTTCAGGATTTCCATCGAGTCCCAGAAGTGTCCGTCACACGGCAAGAGCGAGACCATTAAGATCAAACCGCTGGGCTTCACTGAGGAGGTGGAGGTCGTTCTGAACTTCATCTGCGACTGTCAGTGCGCCGACGAGGGAGAGCCGAGCAGCGACAAGTGTTACGAAGGCAACGGGACCTTTGAGTGTGGAGCCTGCAAGTAAGCAATCAGTCAGTCCCAGCTGTCTCTCCTTCAAATGGTTGCTCCTCCTAATGTCGCTCAGATCTTTTCTCTGGACCATTTCTCATGATTCCAACACAATAACTCCACTGGGTTTTCTTTCTAAATTTCCTAACCGTTGATTCCATTTAGTCCAAATTTGGTGCATATGAATCAAGTCGAGGAGTTATGTCTTGTTTATGTCATATTATGCCTTGATGGGTGGAGCTTTACTACAAAAAAAAACAACCCAGTTTTTCTGACATCATTTCCTAAATGTCAGTCCTATGTGTTTGATATTCAAATATTTCATGTGAGGAGTTCAATCGATCCTAGTTGAATTTGAGCCTGAGGATAAGTACTGAAAAGGTTAAACTCCTGTTTTCTATGCCGTGAACCTGGTAGAGAGAAAACCAGAAAACAACTACTCTATAAAATACTTGGTGAATAAAGTTATGACGTCATATTTTCCTGCAGTCAACTCCCAGAAACACTTATTTGACCCTTTTTGCATGAAATCTTAATCTTGGCCCTGTCTGGAGTTATCCTTGGCTCGTGATCTTCCCCTCTGATGAGGCAAACCATCGCTGAAAGGGTTTTCTTGTGACAGGTGTAACGACGGGCGTATCGGGCGTCTCTGCGAGTGCAGCAAAGACGAGGTACGTACGGAGGACCTGGACGCCAACTGCCGGAAAGACAACGGTACGGATATCTGCAGCAACAACGGCGACTGTGTCTGCGGAATCTGCGAGTGTAAGAAGCGGGACATCCCCGCGGAGATCTACAGCGGCCAATACTGCGAGTGCGACAACTTCAACTGCGACCGTTCCAATAACAAGCTCTGCGGAGGTGAGGATCGTAGGAATAAAATAATCGTAACTTTTTCATTGTGAACTCTTTCGGCGAGTCTCATCATTGCCTTTGCTCCACCAGGACATGGCCGCTGCGATTGCAGGAAGTGCATTTGCGACGCCAACTACACAGGCAGCGCCTGCGACTGCTCCCTGGACACTTCCACCTGCCTCGCCAAGAACGGGCAGATCTGTAACGGCCGCGGCACCTGTGAATGTGGAATCTGCAAATGCACCGACCCCAAATTCCAGGGAACAACCTGCGAGACGTGCCCCACCTGCCCCGGAGTCTGCGATGAGCACAAGTGAGTCTGATGCTTTCATGCTACGAAGGATATTTAAAGATCAGCAGTATTAGCTGATATATATTAGCAGTTATATATTGAAAGCAAAGTCTTGTAATCTTGAATATTTCATGCTAAAATTTCCTTTAGGATTGCCTGGAGCTGAAACGAAATACACTGATATTCACTTATTATACACTATGACTGTGTTTACTGTCATTAATATCTTTAATTGTTGTAAGTATATAGTGATTAGAGCTTCTTCTGGTGTTGACCAGTAAAACCGGAGGCCTACTCAACTCTTGTACAGCTACTACTTTGTTCTTCATCTGAGTCGCCGAGGTTTTTCTTGTTTTACCTCCCGAATGGTGCGTTTGAGTGTACCGTCTGCATCGGCCTGTGGTGTGTTTGTGTTCCGTCGGCGCTGTGGCTCTGTTGAGAGATCACACTCCATCCAGACACTGTGCGGTATATTCCAGGCACTTTAGAATTCTACTAATTAAATACGTCCGTGTCTTCTTCTCAGACATTGTGTGCAGTGCAGAGCGTTTGCGGCCGGCGAGAAGAAGGACACGTGCGAACGGGACTGCAGCTACTTCCAGATGATCAAGGTGAAGGATCGCGATAAGCTGCCCCAGCCCACCGACCAGAGCTTCCCCCTCAGTCACTGCAAAGTACGAGACGACAACGACTGCTGGTTCTACTACACCTTTGCCATCCGGAATGAGACCAAGGAGGTCTACGTGGTGGAAACTCCGGGTATGATGCACAAATATATCTCTGGCACCTTTGGTACCATCTGTGCCTCTGGGATTTCAACCTCAAGGTGCCACTAATGTCACAAATACAGTTGGATTTGTGTGCCAGGC
This sequence comes from Lophius americanus, assembly GCA_037951165.1. Lineage (NCBI taxonomy): Eukaryota > Metazoa > Chordata > Actinopteri > Lophiiformes > Lophiidae > Lophius > Lophius americanus. The sequence goes on along the minus strand of JBBDHG010000210.1, from coordinate 3,033,221 downwards.
GTGAGAACCACCTCAAAGTCTTCACACCACCTGCTCGTAACTTGGTTATGTCGAGTCTCTTAAGGTAGCCAGCTAGCTCAGAGTAAGCACCGATTGTTAGCTGGACGCTCGGAACATTTGAAGACCTCTTAAAACCGTACCCCACCAAAGTGGGTGTAAAGCGTCGGGTCGGTCCGCACATCTGTTTGAATGTATTTGAGTTGAGTCGATCCAAATCTCTTAAAGAACCCAGAAGAAGGTGAAAACTCAAATAACTGATAACTATTTCACGGATCATTTTCAAACTTTATACCCGCATAGACCTCAGTGTGAGGAAGAACTGGAGTTATTCGTGGAAAGGTGGGTGGTATATTTCCGACACCAGGGGGAGCTTTATCTCCAAAAGTTTTCGGGACATAAGTTTTCCCGAGGTGAAGAGGCGTGACGGAGGCGTGACCTCTGGGTCAAATCTGAAAGACAGGTGATAATGAAGATTTCTGAATTAACTGGTTTTCATAAATCGTAAAGAAAGACGTGTTCCCTCATATATCTTACCGGTAACCCAGCAACCCTGCTCTAGCCCCCCAAAACCCTGCACAGGAAAAGCGGTTGCGGAAAGTGAAGGGATGGATTCAAAGGTACTTTGTCGGGGCCTTAAAGGTTCTGAAGGTCACTTCAGTTTTCTAGACTCATTTAAACTTTGGAGATTTCCAAGTCACTTTTCTCACATTCACCTTTGATAGAAGTTACGATTTGCACACCTCAGCACGAGTGGGTTTTTTCCCCGTAGTGACGGCGTCTGTCACATTGGACAAAAATATCCTACTTTAATCTTCCTGTTGTGATCGGCACATAAATTCCATCCTTTGGCCTCACTCCTCCTACGCAGAAGTCGATTTGCTGTCTTTACGACCTCCACCGCTGGCTCAGAGGCAGAACTACAACACCACCTTAGTAATGTTTATACGGAACACAGAGGCAGAACAGAGGTGTACCAGTCCCGCCCGGCTGTGGGTTAAATCTCAGAAACCATCGCAGTTTCCATTGGTGATACTTTCTCTTCTGTCGCTGGGTTTGATCTCATAATCTGGGCTTTTTTTCTTCACTCTAACAGAATGCCCGAAAGGACCTGAAATCATCCCCATCGTGGCAGGTGTGGTGGCGGGCATCGTGCTGATCGGCCTCGCCCTGCTGCTCATCTGGAAACTGCTGATGATCATCCACGACCGCCGAGAGTTCGCCAAGTTTGAGAAGGAGAAGATGAACGCCAAGTGGGACACGGTGAGACAGTCACCGCCTCGGCACCTGAACGCAACACGTCCTATGAACTGTATCAGGGGGCTTTATCTTTTCCAGCGTTCGAATAAAGGTCCCCTCGTCGATATTGAGGCTTTGAATCTAGGTCAGATCAGAATGTTTACTCTGGGAAGTAATCCTGACAACGAAAAAGATCGAGTTAGAACCGGTTCGAGACTCTGAAGCTCTTGTATGGAAATTCTGTCATCACCAAAAACACATCACATTACTCTCCAAACCCTCTGCAGTCATAGCTGTGGGGTTATTAGTGCTGCCTCTCACTGGTCACATGGTACCACTACACGACCATAAAAGGTAATGAAGCGGAGAGAGAACAGGGAGGAAGAGGAGGGGCGACACACTGGTGGAAACCGCCTGGACTGCTGAGAGTCACAGCAGCAGCGTTTCCTCACAGTTTAAGAAATGTAAAAAATAACATTATCCTCAGGATAAAGCAAATATGTGAATGAAAAACTTTCTGTTTAAAAGAATCCGTCTCTTGGGAAGCTGTAAAGCTTGTTCTGCCTTTTTTTTTTATTTGTCTTTTGCAAATCCTTTCCCTGCTTCTCCACATTTCTCCTTCTTAAGCTTGTTTCTATTTTCATCTCCGTCTCCGGGTCAGCAAGGGAATCCCGTTTACAAGAGTCCCCGTTAACCAGTTCCAGAATCCCAGCTTTGGGAATAAAGCATCTGCTCTTTAGGTCAGAGTTGGTATCGCCTGCTGGTGCTGGTGCACATGCGTGCACTTTGCACCTTCTTATGAAGTAACCGCTGTGAGATAAAAGCGTGTGGACCCACGGGTTCAAGCTGTTTGCTACTAAAGTTGGTCGTTTTCCTTCTGTTGGACAAACTGTTAACAATAACCAACTCACAAAAGTACGAGAAATGTGTTTTATTCTCCAGGTGGCTGCATGTCTCTGCAAAGATGTGAGCTGTCTGAAATTACTGTATGAAAATATCGTACTAAATGTTCCTTTTATTCAATAAAGACTCGTTCCACAGGCCGTTAAAAGAACCGGAAGTAGCAGCTTCTCTGTGGAGTATTTACAAAATCCTTTCAAACTAGCTTGTAAGAAAAATCCCCAACAAAAAAACATAAAAAAAACAAACAAAGAATTGTGGAGGGGAAAGAAAAAATTATATTTACATACAGTGAAAAGCAAAATCACATTTTCCAACACTAGAGTTGGTTACATATTTGAAAAGAAGAGAGAAGAAGTACAAACTTTAACTATTAAATCTATTAAATCTAAACTATTTAATCCCACCCTTTCTTCAAAAGTTACCGACTGTGATTGAATTATGGTATATCTTATCACACTGATATTATATAATCTGTATATTCTGTACATACTGTATATTCCTATTAGCATAAAAGGAGGAAGAATAAATATGAGGAAAGAAAATAAATCAATATGTGATATGATTGGAAAGTTCAGCCTTTTGGCGTATTTTCACTTTATACACATTGAATATTAAGTCGTTGCCATGGAAACTAGTTTTCCTCAGGTGATTGCACATCAGGCAATCTTCACATTCCAGCTTCGCCACACATTTTCATCGCATTCACCTCTACATCAAGCAGTCCAGCCTTTGGGTGTTGTGAGTTTTATGCACATTTAAATCTTGTGTCGTCTCCATGGAAACTGCCGGTTTTAGGAGCGTATTTTGAAGGGAAGGTTTGTTGTCTTCTCTGTATATCCGGCGCTGAAGGCTCACCGGAGGAGCGGAGGATGTCTGCTGGATACTCAAGCATTGGTTATACAGTTTTTGGGGCGTGAAGCGTCACCAGGTGACACGCGTCTTGTTTACTATTAATCCGTTGAGCTGATTACACCGACACATTAAAGCGTTTGCTGTGACTTGTTAAATCAATCCCTCGCTAAATGCCGCCCTCACTCTTGTTTGTTCTTTCTCCGTCTCGCAGGGCGAGAACCCGATCTACAAAAGCGCCGTGACGACCGTCGTCAATCCAAAGTACGAGGGCAAATGATGGAGCGCTGCCTTCGCTGTGATAACACTGTATGGAGAAGAGTTGGGGCGGAGTGGACGGGCCAGGGGTGGGTGGGCGGGCGGGGGTTTTCTATTGCTCTCACTGTTTGTCTTTTTGTCGTAACAATGGATGATAGGAATGCATTTTTGCCACTATTTCAGTTTGTTTTACTTTTCTGTGCATCTTTAGAAACGTGCACAGTCTGCGTAAAGTTTTTTTGTTTGTTTTTGTGTGTGTGTAGTCGTTCCGCCAAGTGCCTAGCGCCGTGCCTTTTTAAAAAGAAAAATATTATCGAACCATCAGTGTTTCGTAGCGGGTGGAACCGGTTGATGATCAAGGGTAACTCTGCAAACGTAGCGCCAGTCGCCCGGGCGATGACACGCGTACAGTACGTATGGTGTCTGTGTCTAAGCCATATATGTATTCACCAAACACGACTGAGAGAGCGTCTTATGTTTTTATTATTATTATTATTATTATTATTATTTCCTGAGGGACCTAATCCATCTGAACAATCGATTAGAAACGCATCTATGGTCTGAGAATATATTTTCCCGGGCCTTTGCTGTTTGGCACCAAGTCTTAACTGTTATTAATTTAAAGCCAACTCAGGTCCTGAATTTTTCGCAGCGAAGCCAAAAACTCTTAAACCTGCCTTAACTGCCAACCTAACGCCTCATTGGCCATGTTTTTATTTGTAGAATTATGAATTTGGAGAAGGGTTCCGCTTTTTCTATCAACGCCTTCACGGTGCCTCGATCAACATTTCCTCTTTTTTTTTTTTACATGTCACGTAGTTTTGAAAGATCAGTGGTGAGTGGATGATGCGTAGCTCTCTAGGTTTTTTTTTATAAGAAAAGAAAGGTTAACCCTATCACCGTTTGTTCTTAAGTGCCTTTTTTTATTTCAACAAGTTCACATTTGCAATTCTGTATTTCTGAAATTATTTATTAAAAATAAACATCAAAAACAATCCACCACGATTTTGAAATTGTCAGATTTTTAAAAAAATTTGGGACACAGAATATGTGTTACAGGAGGCATTAATGAAAGAATGAATGGTGTGTTCAATGTCTACATGTGCAGGAAATGTTCCTTCTGTTCTTTTCTCAGAGGATGAGTGATGAGGCTGGTTGTCGATTCGTGACAAATGGAAGCAAATGACTGATGGTGAAGAATTGTATTTCCTCATATCTGGATGTAAATAATTTGTTTTTTGTTGTTTTGATGTTCTAATTCACTGAACATTAAAAGTGAAGGGGTTGATGTAGTCGTCAGAATGTCTGCTTCACCAGAGATTACGTGTGTTATTATCCGTGATAACCCGTTCACATTTAGATTTTTCTACAAATTGTACTTTTTAAAAAATGTTTGTGATGATTCAGAATTGTAATAACCCATAATTTAACCATGAAATGTAACCTATAATATAGCTATTATTATACATAACCTCTTTACAGTGAGGTTTAGTCTATAGATTGAATTGACTTTAAGAATGTATACCGTAATCTGAAATTAATGTAAAGGTAAAAAAAAACAAAAGCACATCCCTTCATGGAAACGGGTCACCGCCATCACATAATACTATTTCAGCAGGTCAATGCACCCTGCTACAGAATGGTTGAGGAATGCTTTGAGGGAGACAAGAACAATGAGTTCAAGGTATTGACGTGGCGTCAGGATACTGCTGCCAACATTTTGGTCCCTGGAAACAAAGCAGAAACTATTCTGTCCTGTGGAGTTTAGATCAGAGCTGAGGGGGAATCTACACAACATGCCGGTGATAATATTTTGGCTGATTTGTGTATTCATTGCCAAAACAAAATCAGAAACAGAACTATGACTAGTTCAAAAAGATCAAGTATATGGAGAATAGCCCCAACTCGGTTGTACTATTATCCATAAATATATATGCTTTGTAGCACTTTGAGATTTGATCCAAATGTACAGTGCATTATAAATTAAATGGATTATTATTATTATTATTATATAAAGTATATACAGTATTTATGTTATCACCTGCAGTGCCTTTTTTGGCCATAGGGAGGCCAAGCTTCGTTCATCGCAGCCTTACATCAAGTAATTCACGCTAAAATTACGTAAACTGCGTGGCTCGTCTTTAACATGGTGATTTTTAGCATGAAATACATAATTGGATGCAAAAAGCAACAATTTACGCTAAAATAATACAGAAACGTGAGCGCGAGCCAACAACAGATGCAACTGAAATGTCAGGACTTCCTTATGACCCTATCAGCCAATCATGTTTCATTTAACCGTGACGTCGCAAGCCTAGAGCGCTCTCCTAAGCCAGCGATTGGTGAACGCGTTGAACCAATCAGATGCTGTGTTTTACAGCAAAGTTGTTAACCCCCCAACAGTAGCACTTTGGCTGCCACCTCTCTACTTCCAAGCTGTCTCAGGAAAACATGGACTTTTAAACATGTTATCGACGCGGATATAAAACGAAGAACGGCGGGATACCTGTTTATTTACGGCTCTTTGATTTTAAACCACCCGGAGGAGCTAACCGAGGCTAACGTTCGCGATAGTTCTCTCTTTTGGCAGCTAGCCGTCGTGTTGCCAGCCCCCCCCCCTCTCTCTCTTTTTTAACTTCTGACTCGTCAAAATGTTTTCATCCGCCTCCTAATGCGCTGAATGATCGACTCGGTGAGTATTATGTTGTTCTATTTCTGAATTTGAATCGATGTTCGCCCCCAAAGGCCCACCGTGAGTAATGTTTCTGGCATCAGATGATTTCATACACGCAACCAAATTCCTGGCTGGGCCAACTGCATACAAATCAGCAGCTAAGGTACAAGTTCCTCATCACTCTGCTACCTCTAGAGGAGGTTTTCTACCCAGGAGGAAGGTCTTTTTCACTTAATCTCCTCGTTTCAAGAAAGTATTCGTCAACAAAATACCCGATTCGGTTCATGGGGAGAAAAAAAAACTCAAATTAAGGTGGATCTGAGAGTAGGTAGGAGCATAATATCATATTTAAATTTTTATCAGCTTGGTTTTAAATGTTAGATTGTTGGATCATAAGCTTGGGGTGTGTGGCTGAACAGTGCTAGGAAGGTCCTGTGGCTTGTCAGGGAACTGCTTGGCCCTGGCCTGCTTGGGATCCCTCATCCAATATGTGCTGTGACATCCCACCCTTAAACCCTTTCTCTCCTTTCATAGACTCCCCAAATAAAAAAAGAAGTGGTTTTGCTTTCCATCAAGAGATAATAAATGAACCTCTCTTGCTGACCTGCATTCGTTTAACTATTCTCGTCAGCTCAAAGACTCTTTATAAAACCAGTTTAGGGTACCAGAAAACTGTTTTAAGCATCGGGGCAACCAGGAAAGCTGTAAATACTTTAGATTGCTGTTGCAACTCTTTTGGGTATTATGGGACAAAGCCTACCCTCATGGGACATTTGCAGACCAGCACAAAGTATGCAAGTATGTATGAAAGGCCTGTTTACGGACGTGTTAGACAAAGCTTTTGAAAGACCTCAAGTTCAAAAAACGTTTACAAAAAAGGCAAATACTTGGTCTTGAAGATATCTTTTAACCAGGGGGGGGGGGGGGGGGATTTTCCATTCAATCTCACAAGTTAAAGGACATTACTTATGTAAAAAAAAAACATCTGGTTGATGCAACCCCAGTGAAAAGATGAGCTGAGGGATTGATTGGAGCATTTTTGACCTTGTATCATCTTTGGACTTTCTTCATCCTGGTTGTAAGTGTTTGTTTGTTGGATCATAGGCTTAGGGTGTGTGGCTAAACAGCGCCAGGAAAGTCCTGTGGCCCGTCAGGGAAGTGTTGGCACTGGACCGTAACGCACTGAAACACTGCCTTGAACTACATAAGGATACTTATGATTTGGCCTTCCATTAAAATCTGAAGTTTGCCACGTCGGGCCAACCAGCTGTACATACGTTAGATTTCTGTGATGAACTCTTTTGGGTTTTATTTGACAGAGCCTGCCCTTATGGAACATTTGCAGACTAGTACACATTATGTTAGATATGAACTGACTGTCTGATGACATGTTACACAAAGCTTTGGAAGATCTAAAGCTCATAAACGTTAACAAGGAAGAACAAAACTAGGTCTCCCAAGATATTTTTCTGCCCAAGGAAAGGTTTTTTAATTAACCTCTATTTAAGGGACATTATCGAAGGTGAAGCTGGGGAGTCAGTGGGACCAATAACAACCTAATGTCTTTCTTGAATTTCATCATCCTGGCTGGAAATGTTACATTTATGGATCATAGGTTTATGGGGTGGGCCTAAATAGTGCCAGAAACACCTTGCGGTTTGTCATGGAACTGCTTGGCCCTGGCCAAGGACTGTTTCCAGACATTGTTAAACAATACTTTTGGGAGATCTCAAGATCAGAAATGTTAGCAAGAAAGACCAACTCCATCGCCACATAAGATTTGTTTTATGATTGCTACACTTTTTGCAATTATAACATTCAGCGAGTGGCCTTCTAAAGGTGAAGATTACTCAGTGCGCCTGATTACAGAGATACACGATGAAAACCTTCCTCTAAGGTGTCTGTTCTTATCGCAACATTTTCCGTCGTGGAGACATGTCACCTGGACAACCAGACTCAATGTTTTATAATTGAAACTGAAATATGGATAACGTAATTGCGTTTCCCCTCCACTAGATGGTGTTATCGAGTCATTTTCTCTGTTTGTGGCGATTAGTGTGCCAGACAGAGGATGTTGATAAGAGAAAGATGAAAGCATGAGCGAAAGTAAATGGATAAGCCCCATCCGACTTTAACACAAACGTAAGGACTTTCTTTTTTGGATTTTTAGCAAGGATGAGATGAAAGAGATGGACTCCTCCTTTTCTTCGTGGATCTTTTCCTGCACATACTCTCCTGAACCTCTTCATCTCACCAACCAGTCTCCTTATCATCTTTCCTCTGTCAAGATGTCCCACCAAGTACCTTCCTACCTTCTCCTTTATCACATTTGCTGCTCGGTCATGCGGCAGCTCTTCACTACCATCCTGAGAAGTCAGCACCAACCAACACTCTCTCACCCCTGGTTACCCTCGCCATCACTTCATCCAACTTGTGGGGCATAAATGCTGACGCCGGTCTTCATCATACCTCCAATTTCTATCTTCAAACTCATAACGCTGTTGAAATTTCTCTACACCACCAGAACAATCTTCTTCTCCTTCAGGATCACCCTGTACACCATTTGTACTTCCATCCCCACCATGATAGAGCTGTTTGTACCCTCCTATGACGCACCTTAATGCCTTTCCACCCAGTCTGTCTACCTTCCCTCTCTCCATTGGCTGGTTCTCAACCTTTACACGTCGTCGTGCCAACATTTCAAGTTCTGCTTTTCCTGGTCTCTCGCTGTCCGCGGCCGTCTTTCAGCCCTCTCAATATTCTTCTTAAGTACGTAGGTTCTATTGGCACCTTGTTGGTTAACAGTGCCTGTGTTGTCATTGTTAACATGGCCCAATTTTCAGCCTCACCATCATCGGGGCTTGTCGGGTGTCGGTTGTTGTCCAACGATTGGATTGTTTTTTGACATGTCAGAATTTTTGGCCTACTGACTCAACTGGCTTGTGACCCCTTTGCCGCTGCGTTACAAGTATTGCTCCACTGACCTATAATCGTCCGGCAGTCCGTCATGTTTACATTCAGTGAAGTCGGTCTTGACTTTAAAGCCAACAGTTCATTTTGTCGGGCACAGCAACATATATGTATTTTTGGAGGTATTGGTCGGTCTGTTTCCTCAGCGGTCCAGATCAAACCAGTAGATCTGACTGATGATTGATTAGATAAAACAGATGTTGACAAAGTTTTCCTGTTCAGACATCTTAATAATAATAATAATATATTTAATTTATAACGTACTTTACATTTGGATCATATCTCAAAGTGCTACAAAGTAAAAGCACCAATAAAAAATAAAATAACTATATAAAAACATGACAAAAAGCAGCAATGTTAATTAAAGTTGTAGGTTCTACTAAAAAATAAAGTTTTAAGTCCTTTTTAAATGTGTCAGTCGTCTGTGGAGCCCTCAGATGGTCAGGGAGGGCATGCCACAGACGAGGGGGCAGCAGAACAGAAGGCCCGATCACCCATGGTGCTGAGCTTAGTCCGGGGAAGGAGGAGGCGGTATGAGTGGGTAGAACGGAGGGATCGTGTTGAGGTCAGTGGGGTGAGTAGTTCTTTTAGGTGGGGGGGTGCGTTACCATGGTTACACCGGTGAGTGAGGAGAGAGATCTTATAATCAATTACCAACCTACAATTTCGATTGTATTTTCAAACATTTCCAACCGTAGTTTTCTAACATTTCATCACGATTATTGCGTTTTGATTTAGTCACCCTGTTAAATGATAGCGGCGTTAGAACAAACACAGGATGAAATGTCGTTCGTTCCTCACAAGGTTTTTTGTTTTGTTTTTAACTTCTATTACTGGGTATGAAGGAATGGATTCCCACAGAGTCACTGTTAAATTGTCGCAAACATATCCTTTCACTAGAACCCGGCCAGGTGTGGAGGGCCGGACCAGGCAACACCAATTATGATCAGGTGGTGGAGAAATGTTTGGCTTTGCCCCACCCAGACGACCCTCTCCAGCACCTCCTCTAGTGAAAAGTCTTGACTGTGTGCCTCTGGTTGATGTTGTTCCTGTTGACTTTCACCAACCTTTGACTAAACGTTCTTTTTGCTCTCACTCTTTCCACCTCAGGTCATTGTGATGCAATCACTGGATTTAACCATGGAAGAAGAACCTCCGCTCCTCTGGTTGGACCCGGGTTGACCCCTGATGCAAACAGGTGAGGTGTTCTGTTTGAAATAGGATTCTGACCTTGAAGAACATTTATGGGTTTTTACTTTTGTGGTTTTGCGTACGGAAGAAAGGTCGGGTCAGTTGTCCCATCCAAAATATTCACGTTCAGGGAGATGAGCGTGGCACTCAGGGTGTGACTCTGCTGAGGAATAATCAGGAAATGGTGTGTGCAGTTTGGCAATGTCTCTGACTGCCAGAAGAGGGCGACATTGTTCTGGAGTTCAAATAGATTTCCATGAAGCTTTTCAACCTGGAATGAAGGTTGTTTTTTTTCTTAAGCAGTGGGTTATATGCTCGCCAGAGATGGATGAAGGTTCCGAGTTGTTCCTTCACGTGACTTCACAGCAACGGTTGTGTCATATTTAAGTTTTTTTTGCCTGTGGCTAATTATGTTGTGGTTGTGTGGTTGTCGTGTTTTATACTTTTAAAAAAAGGAATAGTTTTACTAAATTCCATGAACAAAGTTGAAAAAACCTGTATTTGAGACTTTAAAAAGTTTTAAATAGGCAAAGGTGTCGTGTAAAACATCTCAAATATGTTTATTTCCATTTAACGTTGTCAGCAATGCTAATTTAAATGCTTAAACAGACAGTTTCTTTATTTTTAGTACTTGGTATTTTTTTAAACGAGGACTATATACGGTCACCCACCGTGGGATCACATGTTAGTTCTTAGAGAGTCATGGTGAATCGTCTCAGGATACAACCAAATTAACAGACCCCCTCCCCCCCTTCTGCTGTCGGTTCAGTCAGTAACTTATAAAATGCAGATTTGTGCATGTAGTTAAGTCAATGATTAAACCCTGATTTTCCTTCATAGCAGGCATATTTCCGGCATTTATATGAAATTTGTCTTAAACTGCGTCACACACTTAATTACAAAACAAAGAAACTGTGAATTTAAGTATTTCAATAACATACAATGGGTTTTTTTAATCCCATAATGCAACGTTTTTTTCTATCACGTTAAGCCGATGCACATAGATTAAAAAATGGAGGTGCATGAAGTATGGGCGACAGAAAAGGTAACTACTTATATGGCAAGACTAATGATTCAACTTGAACGACCAAAAAAAAAAGGACATTTTGTTCATTTAGAAATTCCCTTCAACTTTATATTCAGTAATTCTAGAAAACTTTTACGCATCGATTAATTTATTGCAATGCTCTGATTTGGTCAACCAGTCTTCATATAAACATTCTTCATTTAGTTATAATTCAATGGGGGGGGAACGGGTCCCTTAGCAACCGTGAACACATCCCATAGTCTCTCCAGTGGTGAGATGCACACGTCTGTTTCATCACGCTCTGAAGGAACAGACGACTTTGTCTAATATTTTTATAATATTGCAAAACAAAAATCATACAATCTAAGGCTGTGCCTGAGGTTATACTTGGACTCCAATTCCCGTCCAAAATGACTGTTTAGATGTTTATCAGTCCCAAATGTGAATTTCACTGTGGGCTGGAAGATTGAGTTCAAGAGTCAGACATTCTTAAGGGCCGTAGAGTCTTCTTAACAACAGATAACGGCGGTCAGGTGCGGCCGGTGAAGGATATTATGTTGGGTCTCAGTGGATTCCTTTAAGATGATCAGTGAAGGAGTTACACAAAACAGTCAACTTTGACTGATGAGCTCATTGTTTTAAGAGTTTATTGATATTAAAGAGTCACATATGGAACTGTAACTAATCCAAGCGTCGAAACGTCAAGCTATGGATCTATTTTTTCATTAAATTATAACATTATATTTTTTTTTTAATGTCTTTTTTAGTTTATTTCCATTTTTTTAAGCTTATTTCCATTGAGCATGTTCCAATCTGCCCCAAGCTTCACATTGCTATTATTGTAGTTTATCCAAATTCTACTACTATTCCTGTTTATATGTTTGTATAGTTTTATTATAATATTAGTGAAATACAAACATGCTTATGATATTTTGTTAAAATGTTATCATAAATAAATAATTCTGTATTGGTATGTAGAAAGTTTCTTAAAATAGGATTTGAATAAAAGCAAATAATTGTTTATTTTGAGGCCATTAAAGAAGTTCAATCAATCAAATTATTAGAATATGTAACAAATAAGTGTTTTAAGTAGATTTATTATGAAGTCTTTTTTTTTTTTAAATGTATGCGATTACAATATATTAAATTAATTTTATTTTTACTTTAAAGAAAAAAGGAGGATTTATTAAAACAGGATTAAAATAAACATGTATTTTTTACGTTTTTATTTAGAAGTTGCTCTAAAATAAATAACTAATTAAATATTTATTTATATTTAGGTCTAATTAAATTTGATTCAAATAAATACACTTATTTTATTAAAATGCAATCACAAATAATTCTGAAATAGTACTTAAAATTTTTATTTAAATATTATTTGAATTAACAAAATGAATAAAAGAAAAACATATTTTTAAGTATTACTATAATATAAAATAGTGATTCATTTATTTCTATACCTCCTATATTTCATCCATGTTTGACGTTTACGTTCATAATTTATTAGTGGGGGAGACAGTTTGGCCACAACTGCCCCCTCCCCCCCTCCCCCGCAACGCGCAAGCGCTCGGGACCGCGTGGGAATGGTCGGGCGCGAGCAGTGGGTTGGACCGCCGAGAGCGAAACAGAGCAAAAAGACTTTTAAATGTCCGCCATGTTGTCCATGGCGCACTGAGCCAACGGTAGGGAGCGGAGCGTCGGAAAAAAATAGTCCGAGAGAGAGCGACTAAGATCCGGGCCTTCCCCCGGCTCAGCTGGCGACGCCCTAAATACTAGCTACCACCTTTCGACCGTTAGCACAGAGACGAACCGCACATAATCATCCATGACAGCTCCACTTGGTACCGCCGTGAATATTAGGACATCCGGTAGATTTATATTACAGCTGGAATTGTGAAAAAATGAGTAAATTGTCGTTTCGGGCGCGAGCGCTGGACGCTTCCAAGCCACTACCCGTCTTCCGCTGCGAGGATTTACCCGACCTGCACGAATATGCATCCATTAACCGGGCCGTACCGCAGATGCCTACGGGGATGGAAAAGGAAGAGGAGTCGGTATGTTTTTACGGTGGAAAATGTGAAATCAAATGCTCCTGGATTATTTATTTTATTTCCAAAGCGATCTCATGCGCCCCTCTTTTTTTTTTTTTTTCTGCGCAAGCTTTCACAAAATGGCCGCCAATTTTCTCAGAAGAATCACGACGGTTTTCTAGTGTTAGCTCCTCTAATGTGAGATTTAAACAGGTGTTTGGTTTGAGTGTAGATGCATGGTGTTATTATTGGTTAAAATGGCCTAGTTTGGTGTGTCTGTATATACGGGAGGCGATTTTCTGAATACAAAGGAGTCATGTGACTCGAGCCATTCAGACATTTTGTCTCGTCTGTCAGGATGGGGGCCTTGTGTTGGCGTAGTTACAGAGGGCCGGCGCGAGGGGGAGCCCGCGAGCCCTGCTCTGTGTGGCAGGAATGTCAACACTGCTGCCATGACCTGAGGAAAAACCACCATGTTGCTTAGGTTTTGGGGTCTGTGGCGCGTTAATGCCAACAATTTAAGCTATTACGCTATGGTGCACGTCGCAATGTTTCCTATATATGATATTTGACCGAAGTACAGGTTGTTATGTTTGCACATTTTCAACGTGAGACACACACCTTCATGTTTACTATTATGGTAGCCGTGTCCGCTAATGTTTTTACTGTACTTCTGGTTACAATCTACTCATTTTCTGTACATACAACCAAAATCCTTCATGATTATTAATATAATGTACTAGTTTTAAGTGGAGTTTACCATCTTACACATTGTATTTACAATGAGATTTTGTGCAGGTTGCCATGTCTTCAAATGTATGCTATAAGCCTATATTTGTATTAGAACACTTGCAGAAACTATTAATATTAAGCTTTTGGGCATTGTACCCAATAATTATATCTTCATATTCTATTATTATACCAGTCTTTTATGTTTACTAGCATGGTGATTGTCTGTTTATACATTTAGCAGAAGGGCAGGTTGATATAGTGTGTGTGTGTGTGTGTGTATGGATGGATAGATAGATAGATAGATGGATGGATGGGTAGGTAGATAGGTAGATAGGTAGATAGGTAGATAGATGGATAGGTAGATAGATGGATAGGTAGATAGATAGATGAAAACCTTTTGTGTTTGAGTCGTGGCTTTGTTTGTATATATACAGCTTTATAGTGCTCTGATATGTGTCTGTATTGCCCAAAAATGAACCAAGCCTTCGTATATTTTAAGCCCAGGTTACCGTGTCCGGACATTATCCTCGAGATTATTCTAGCCTTCACGTTTACTTGTGTGGTGTCTGATTGCTGATTTATTCAGCTTTACTACTTCTATATTTTCTCCATATGACTCAAGCCTTCATTTAGCTTTAATGCATCTTGTCATGTCTGCTTATTGTCAAGATATGACAAGTTTTCATGTGTCCTGCTTTAGTGACTGTATTTGCTGATATATTTAAGTTTCACTGTAGGTTGCTGTGTTTCTATAGTGCTTATATACAACTGAAGCCTTCTTTTAACTTTTGTGCAGTTTGCCATGTCATCAACTTGTCTGCATATGATATGGACCTTCACGCTGTTGTTGTGGCCGCGTTTGCAAATATAGTTAGCCTACGTACAGGTTGCTATGTCTGTATATTGATGACGTATGATGCCATCTCCACATAGCTTAGGAAAAGATTGCCATGTCTTTGTATACTCAGAAATTATACTAGCATTCATGTTAACTAGTGTGGTAGTTGTGTTTGCTAACGTAGTGACAAGGTAACCTGCACTTAGTGCAAGTTACCTAGTCTTCAAATTGTCTAAAATTGCGCAGTCCTTATTGTTTTACCAATGTGGTTGTTGTGTTAGTATCCATTATTGTATATTATGCAGCCATTGTCGTGTTTGAAGTGTTAGGAATCTCTTTAATATAGTAAGCTCACATGGTTTGTTAGCCGTTATGACTATACATTGACTGAACAGTGGATCTCAGCGCTTGAAATTGGCATAACTAATCATTTGAAAATGTTTGCCATTTAGCCTGGATGCTGGGATGACAAGTTAATACCAAAATTTTTTTCAAAGCTCTTACTTTATTACCTTCGCCAGGAATGGTTTGCTTTTACCCATGTCTGTATCTATTGATTGTTTTGTCAGCTGGATAATGCAGAAAATGGTCAAATATGGAAACTCACAATGGAATTTATGTGCCCAAAATGTTTTTTTGTCGATCTGTTATAGGCTCAGAACCATGATGTTTATTCGCTTTCTTAAACAGTGTGAAATGTTATTTCTCCAGGAACAATGCATGGGTCGTGATGGGGTGATAATCCGTACCTCCCTGAAGTTGTAAACATTTGTAGGAGAGTTAAACCAATTCCCAGGCATTCTGCACAACCTTGCAATTTTGACCATTACAACGAACACCAAGCCCTGGTGACTGTAGAAGTCAGGCATATATCAGGAGTTTGCGAGTGTTTTTCTGTTATGTGTGAAAAAAAGTGTAAAAAGTCTGGATCCCATAGACATTGACAACTTAATGACCTTTTATAATGGAGTTTGGTTTTTGATGGGGCTTGGTTGAACTAAAGTTACTTTTGAGCCTTGACTTGCTTCCTTTATACTAACTGCAAGGTTGTATGACAAGATCTGAACTGCATTCATGGTTTCTAAACATTTGACTGGTTACGGTTTGTCATCCTCACAAAATGCAGCATGAAAAAAAAGAAAAACACTGCTTAATTATAGGTATAAGCTCTGGCTTAAGACCTATTTATTGCCTCAGGGTTTACATACATATTCGTTTTAAGGGACTAGTTTATGACGGAAATTGGATTGTTTATTTTTTAATATTTAATATTCCGTTCTAGTCCTGTGCCAATTTATATTGGATTTAAATATATTTATTAAATATTACTAGAAATTACCGAAAGTATTTTTGTCTTGTTTATTTTTTTTAACGAAATAAAAGGTGTTGCAGTTTTTAATCATTTTTAGGGCATCTAGTTATTACCAAAAGTTCAATCTGGTCACACTTGCACCATTGTTTTAGTAATTTTACTCTTATTTAACTCATTTCCTGTCCGAATTTGCTGATAATTATCTGATGGACACAGAGTGTTATCAAATAATACAATGAGTCATCTTTAACTGGGGATTTAAAAAGGCACAGTATGCATGTCACATTCTCAGGGTCCTAAAGGGCTGCTCCTAGAATAGCCCATCATCTCTGTCCTGTGGGAAACTTAAGAGTGAACCAGCTGCTAGTCTTTCAACGTATACCCAGCCGAACCAGTGATTCATATAGTGTGATCGCCTTGTTCACTATTCTGAGTGCTCTGTGTTGCTTGTGCTGAGACTCCACTTCCCCGGGGTTAATGATATCCCAACCATTAGGAGTTGGGATCCAACCTCGGCTCACTAGAAAAAAACTAATGACAAACGGGATTCAAATTAGGAAAATTTTAGTTCCTTGCCTCTAACCCAATATTTTCATTTCCTTTTTCATCAGCTATGTTCATGGTGAATTAGTCACTGTGTTGAAGGTGGGTCCATCATATTGTTTTAGTATAGAAAAAAGAATGTTGGCAAACATTTTTGTCAGTGTTCGTCTTATTCACTCAAACTAACATAAGCAAGCATTTTAAGACGAGTTATGAGCGCACACGTTGCTGAGACGTGTTGAGCAAAATACCATGGGTATGTTAAGCTAGTGGAAGGTTATAGATGAGTTCAATACATTTTTGGGGAATTTCCCTCATCAGGCTGTTAGCCATTTTGTCAAAAATATTGGGAACTAGTGGTTTTATTTTCATATTTTGTGAGGCTCCATACCAAGGATTGAGAGTTCAAATCGTTTGTGGCCTCCACATCCAGCCACTGAGGGTGATATTTTCAGGAACTGAGAAAGTACATGAAGTATAAACCCTGTCTAATCCAGTGTCCTCTGTGGGATGTTAGGGGTTATTTATAAACTACATACTTCTGGGGGAGTCTTACTGCTTGTGCTTTTTTTCTTTTATGGTTGTTGGTCTGATTCTAAGCCCTCATTCGGGGTCACCAAAGAAAGAAATTGTCTTGTAGCTGATCCAACAGTTTTGACTGATTAAAAACAGACAGGTATACAAGGAATATCTCCGCTGCCTTTCAAGATGAATGTTATTACTCAGTGAAAGATGCTGCCGCCCATCTCTCTGCTCCGTGTCAGGGGTTAAGTGTTACAGATGGCACAGCAGGCTGGCAGACCACGCTGCACATGGTGCTCAGGAGGAGATCAGGCTGGGCGGTTGCTGTCACTTCAAAGTCTGTGCTCTGCCCAGCTGGAGCATTATGTAACAGTTTTATTATCATAAGAGGTAGAGTGAGGCCTGCTGTGTGCAAACTGGAACGTTTTTAAGGCTGCAACCCTTGTTCTTTATGACTTGTTGGTGCCCAAGGTGTGGAGTAGTTCTACTTTAGTTTTTATGTCATTTTAGTCTTGAGGGACTCCACTTGGAAATGCGTCCTTCATTCTTAACACTAAAAATCGTTACTAATTCTGATGATTTCTAATCCAAAACATAGGAGCAGAATGAGAGGTGCACCTATTGCAATTTTCTTGGCCGATTCCAAGTTTGACCAGCCGATACAAATATTTATATATGTATAAGTAAATATGCTAATATATTTTGGTTTATTCAGATTTTTTCCATAAGTTTAAAAATGATAATTGTCAGCATACATACCTATAAACAGCAGGCTTGTGGCTAACTCTAGGCTCTCGCTGCTTAGGTTCTTGAAACTTGGTATGTTCCTCTGCAGCTTGTTTTGGCCTTACTGACGTTGATAATTGCAAGCTTTGTGTGTTCTTTTTTCACGGTGAAAGATTTCCAAGCTGGTGAGGTGTTTTTTAGCCATGGTAGCTCCTTCCTGTTGTGTGTACATGCATGCATGTATCCGGCGTAGAATCGGCCATACTGAGATCGGCTGATCAGCGGTCGTATCGAAATCAATTTCTTCAATCGCTGCACATCTAGGTAGAGGCAAGGCAACTTTATATGTATAGCACATTTCATATATAATGTATAATGTTTGGATAACTTTAGTTAGACATAAATCTTCTTAAATAAATGAAACAATCTAACCAACAGGCATATTGTAAATAATTAAGGTCTCCACAGATTTTAAAGTACTTTTTAGAAGTCCTTCCAAATATAAAATATGTTGAGGTACTATGTACAAGATTTTAAATATGATAACATAGTTCTTAAATATGTTGTTTATTTTATGCTACATAAAGCATTTGCATGTTAATGCTAGGGCTGGGTTTAAGAATCAGCTTATTAATTTAAATTTACAAATATACTGGAGAGTACCTACAGTTACAGTACATCGTCTATTTCTAATGGCCTCTTAAAATGTCTTGAATTTAACTTGAGCTTTGCATAAACCGGGTAAATGCTGGTATGCCGACAAACAGGTCTACACTCACACACTCCTTTTATCCTATATTCTACTGGGATGTCATCACACACCATGAACACTAAAACAAATGAAAACTTAGCGAATCAAAAACAATCCTGACCTCAAATCACATAATTATATTGTAATCAGAGGTAAATCCTCAGTACCTAGAACAACATGGGTGCAAATGTCAAACTGCTCTTATTGAACTTAAGCTGGTCCAGAATCAACTCTCCTTATCATAGAGTGGAGCAACACCTCTGGAGCCTTTGGATTCCTTTCACCTCAAACACCACTTCTCTGTGATGCGCTCTGGTTTCTCCATGGCCAATGTTCACTAATCGGCAATTAAAATGGTTTGTCGTGACTAGATGGTTCTGCTGGAGGTAGTACTATCTGGCTGATTACGCACTCAACAAATGAAGACGATTAGAACATTAGAAATCATGCTTCTTTAAAAGATTGCTACGTTGCTACAAACTGTTTACAGTATACCGCTTTCCATCTTTGTTCTTGTTTATGATTTTAAGCCAAGCATGCAATTCCGCATTTAAACAAAAAGCCAAACTGCTGTGTTTAACTATTGCTTAGATGGGTACAGGCTTTGTTTGTCTTTGAAGATATGTTGCCTTCGTTTTACAAAAATAAATAGTTATAAACAAAACGTGAATACTTTTTTAATGGTACCAGCTATAAGGCATTTTTGGTTCAAATTTGGACAAGAGTTTCTGTTCCCAGCCCCCTACTAAGCTTATCTTCACCTCGACAGTGGTTCACTGGTCTGTGTAATGTCCTGTACTTGAATGCAGCACTTAAACAGTGGGGAACTTTCTGTAAGCCAAATTTAGCACTGGTCGTTTGAACAGATTAGTGAACACACATCTACTTTGTCTGTTGCTGCTGGGTTTGCTTGAACATAGTCCACGCTCAGTTGAGCATTTGGTTTTGTAAATTGCAGGTGGTGAGTGTTTGTGTGTCTGTAGCGTGGCTGAACTGTAGAGCTGTCATCACTGAAATTCCCTCAGCACGTGTGCCTTGTTTGTTTTGGGTCAGATACTTGGTGTTGTGTTTACATTCGGGTGAAAGTGAGGTCGATGTCTGCGGCCCTGGTTGGAACCCGCAGGAGTCTGTTGTGTTTGCCTTTTTGCCAGACAGTCTTTTTGCTCAGACACTCTCTGGCAGGTCCCAAGTTTTTCCTCACTGTGTGATCTCACTGGGTAGAAATGTGGGGCATGTCACCTGTCCAAAGTCTCAGTGGTGAAATTGCAAGTCATCTCTGACAATTTCCACTGCCTACATGGATTGTATTGATGTGGGTGTGAAACGAACACCGAACTCCTGTGATGCTCTTGGAGCCAGCTCTATAGTCAGTTTGCCAGATTTGCAGGCCTCAGCTGGAGCAATTTCTCGGACTGAAAAGTAAGCGTATGGCTTTTCCAGTCATTGACCCAGAGATCAGATCGGCGTGCACACTGCTTGTGATTCATAGGTTACACTGCTTATTTATGCAAAAAAGGCAGTTTGGCTTATATACACTATATAGTCGCTATGAGGCTATATCCAAATATGTGGACTGGAGGCTAATGGTTCCCACCATACATACTCCATGAGTGAAAAGGCCATTCTCATCCTCGAGGTGCATTTAAAAGCTACGCTCTATTGTAGCTTTACATCCATCGTCAGTCCTACAAACACCCATCCCCCATTCCATACGGCTGTCCATCATCTTTAGTGGCATTTACAGTGTCTGAGATAGTATTTGTCAGAGGTGAGACGGATGTAGGTGGAGGCTCTTGCTGCCTAAGCAGACTTGACAGTGATGAATGGGGTCATTTTAGAAGGCTATTTCTGGACAACTGTGTATTTTTGACTCAACAAGACCTAGAGAACAATTTTGGATGTGTGAGCGCACCAACAAGTGCTCCGTATTCTGACCGTTCACCTCAATTTATTTATTCTAAGACCCATAACTGAGGCTGGTTAAGTAAACAACCACAGTACTTGATAAGGGCGGGCAGCAGGTGGTATTGCTCAAGGCTGTTTGATTCCATGAGTTTCCCTCATTGTGGTGATGCCTCAGAAAAATGATAGAGATTTAATTCTCCAAACCTCCCAGAATTGTATAAGAAAAGGAAGGTAATGCAGTCATACATACAAAGGAGGAGCCGCTGCAAAGAGGTAAATACATACAGGGTTTTTAGTTGCATGTGCAGTGGCTTCCGGCAAGTGATAGAATTAAAATAACACTGAAAGAGCTCAAACTATTTTGATCCTCGAAACAGGTTCCCAGACCACATATACACACTATAAATGTAAAATAGAATCACCGGCCTTGGGGTTAACAGATTGTGGTGAATCATTAATCCCCAAAGTCCGAATGGTGTTAATGAACACCATCGTCCAGGCCGTAATAAAGTAGATTTAAAAGAGTAGGCGGAAATATTACAAATGCAGGGTTTCTGCTTAGTGGCAAGAATCTTTTTGTCAACATTCAGTTTACTACTGACTACAGGATGAACAATAAATTGTTTGTTTTATTGATTGATGAGCACATCAACAATCACAAGTTGAACACGTTTTAACAGACACGTGATTGCTAAACCTGCCAAACTCGAACATTGGTGGAGATGCCTTTCATAAGATTTTACTAGAGGAAGAAAGTGGGGCTAATGCTACTGTTTCCATCTTGTTGGCTGAATAAACAAAAAATGAACAGATGATGGTTCTGCTAAAATCTTGGTTTGTGATGGCTAAATTCGGAATCTTGGGGCGATTTGACATCAGGGCAAAGTGTCTGAATACCATTTGTTTTTATTCTGATTCAGCTTCTAATCCTGAAATTACAATTTAATAGCCGTCACAGGGCTGAAATATTTATTTTTTTCCCCAGCCAATCATGTGGGATAAAGCGCAATGACTCAAGATAAATACTGCTTGGCGTTCCATGTCAAATCACCTTGTGTTTTCTTTCCCTGGCCTTTGTCTGCTAGCAGGATTACACAAAAATTTAAAAATTACCAAAATTGGAAGGCTTATATGTAACTTTTGTCATTTTTAAGAATGTGGATCGCCTAAAAGCATTTGGATTATTCTGTACTATTTGGAGGAGTTAAACGTTGTACTTAATGCCCCCCCAGTTTGAAGTTGCACACTGGGTATGGCCTTGTGTATTGTTACATAGATGCTTTCCTATAAGTAGGTGTATATACAGTCAAATTATCTGTAAATAACAGGCTGGCTAAATTGCAGAACTGAAGTTATTCTGGGATGCAATACAACTACAACTCCGATACAGCGTTTACATGCAGCGACTAGCTACTGGAAAAGCTTTCCGAAGGAATTTTGAGTACCTCCTTGCAAGGTAATGAAATATAATTCGGAAAGGCTCTTTCCATTCGAAAAGGGGTCTTTACATGGAGCCTTTTCTTTCTGATTGGACGTCTTTTCCGAATCTAATCGGAATTAGGCTATACATGTAGACCCACCTAGTACATTATTCCAAAGTGAACGTGCCATGCCTGGTATTGCCTTGTGAAGGTAAAAAGGTCTGTTTGCATTCCTCCAGAACAAGCTCTCCCACTCCCCCACCTGCACCCAGATACAAGGAAAGATGCACACCTTCCCTTCAGAGCACTGCTGGACAAGACTGGCAGCATTTTGCCTTGTTGACAGACTGCCTGCCACTGGCTCAGAGCCCAACTCCGGTCCAATGGCTCTACTACCACTACTACTATTATGGCTGAATGGGACTGTTTAAACAAGAAGCCTGCCAAATACAGTTAGGTAGCCAGGCTGCCTGTCTGCCTCCCTCCGGGCACGTTTACCCTGTCATCAGGTTTATCACACGGCGGGAAAATTTATGCAAAAACAGTGTCATGCTTTCTTTTGTGGCTGTGCTCCGAGGGTGATTGAATGGCAGGATTAGGTTTTTCTACTCAGTGCATCTGCACATTATTCCATGGCTAATTTCCTAACCAAGTGTATAAATGAAAATCTTTATTTGAACATGTAAAGACTAAGTAGATAACCGTCACTTTGATTTTAGCCATTGCTGACTAGAGTTTCAGATTTTGCTGAGACGGCTCCTATAAAGAGTGTGTTTTAACTTTCAGCTCCATGATGTTTCATAATAAACCCCCTGGCTACGTACAGAGTAAGGGGCAGTTAACACGATTTTTTTTTTTTTTTTACAGAGAACAGTGATCTATTGTTGCAATTTGACTTTATTCCGCAACAGCATTTTCAAGGTGAGAAAATGCAAATAATTGAAAACTAGTTTATGGCTCTAATCCTTTGAAAGCTGTAGCGTTTGTCTCTGAAAGACGAGTTGTCTTTCACCAGACGAGTTGTCTTTCACCTCTGACGTTACAGACGTTACGAGTTGTCTTTCACCTCTGACGTTACAGTCCCACTTTGCTCATGATCGCTGTTGGGTATTCAGCTCAATATCCAAGACCACACTGACAACAAAAAAATGTCAATGTTTTGTTTGTGCCGCAGACGTCACTTAGTTTTAATGCTCCTTGAATAAAGACGGCCTTTGTTGGTCAATGTTTGTTTTGTTTACTTATAAAGTGGTCCTAGTTGTGATCTCTTTGCTCAGTTTTAATCTGTTGCTTGAACAAAGCTGTTCAGTGTTTACCAAACCTATTTTGACAACAATGGAAACACACAGGTTGGTCTTTGCTTTCACTGCATTACTACTGAAGTGGAAACAAGTTTCTGGTGCTAATTTCCAGGTGTACTGTGACAGAGTTTTGCCCCTGATTTCTTTTTTTTTACTCAGAGAAACAAAAGAACCCCGCAAGTTTTAATGTAGTCCCTCATGGGAATATTTCGTGACTCAAAACTGCTTAAACCTGTGGATAAATTGAGCTATTTTCAGTCATTGATTGACATCAGTTGTTCCCTCCTTGCTTAAAAACCACTTGTTGATTCACAGCTGTGTGGTGGATGAGTAACATCCAATCATGATCGTATGTTTTAAAAATCTGTTAATGATGTCTGGGAACTCAAGCACTCTCTATTACATTTTGACTTACTCATTATACTTACTCATTATCCTTCACCAAGTACGAAGTACAGACGGGGAGGAATAGATTCTATAATGTTTTGTTTCTGGAGCACGACTCAAAAACTATTTCACAAAATGTTCTACATATTTGGACTGTGATTATGACTAAAATGATTATCCTTATAATTTTATCTATATTGTTATTGATAATTATTTCAATTATTTTTGGCAATTTTTCTTTAATGTAATGAACTGTGAGGCTTGTCTACAACTTCATTATTTGTTTTAGAATGTTTGGGTGGTCGACCACCCAAATAATATTTTTAACTGCTTTGAGATTTCCTTTGTTCCACACCACATTTAGCAGGCATTGCCAGTATGACCAAACGGGAAAAACTAGAAAGCACCACCAAACTTATACATTCTTTTGATCAATATCAATTCAATCACTTTATTGAGGAAAATGTCATGCATATTCTTCAACTAATTTATGAGCAATAACCATCTTCTAAATCCACCAAAAACTCCAAACTCTCTCACAGCCCTATACAGGGGTTTTAAATACTCTTTCCCCATCAGTTGACCACTCCAACTGGCTTTTATTTGATTTTATAAATGCTGCAACACTTTCAATCAGACCATTTTAAATGTATTAGTTCAAGTAAGTTGTAATGTATCGCCGTGGTCATAATAAAGTTTTCTTACATTACACTGCAGATCTTGACGAAACATCACCGCATTTTAATCATCTCTAGGATCTCCCTCTTGGCAAAATTTCATGCAGAGCCGTCCGTCAGTTTCTCTGTAATCTTGCTAACAGACAAACCGAGACTAAGAACGTTACCTCGGAGGAGGAGGTAAGAATTGCGTGAGGAGATTATAAAACTGAAGTCCAGTGCGTTGACTGTTTTCCAGAAATCTTCCTTACCCACGGTTTAAATTGGACACATGTCTTTGGCCATTGGTAACGTGTTTTAAACAGGAGATTTTTACTGCTTGCCTTAAGTATTTCTCAAGAGCAGAGACAAAATGTTTAGAAATAGTTTTCTTTGGTTTCGATTAAACAAAGCTGCAGATGTTTTTTTGCGTGGTACCAGGAATCGTATGACTGATTGTTTGTATGGAGGCCTGGTTCAGGCTGGACCAACAGATAAGACTGACATTTAACAGCAACCTATATTATTAGTTTTTGAATCTTTTATAAATTAAAACCTGGGATAATAGATTTGTGTCCTGATATTTTATCATGATAGTTAGATAGTAGACTGGATTCTTGATTTTAAGATTTGAAGCTTCTTCTGGTGGAGCCTGTGGCCCAGGTATGAGATTGGTTTTCCACTTATCGGAGGATCCCAGGACCCTGTAGTCCATATGTCAGAAGTATCCCCTACCGAGACCCTTAACCCCAACTTTCTCCCGGGTGCTTTACAGGGCTGCCTACTGCTCCTCAGGGATGGGTCAAATGCAGAGAGCAAATATCAATACGCTGTACACCTGTATAATTAATTATATCTGAAAAAAAAGGCCTTCTTTTCCTCCAGTATGTTGAGTGCTAAAACATTCACCGGAGTCCTTAGTTAACTGAAAAACAGTATGAACCATAGCTAAAGAATCATTTTTTTAGGGTTTTCATTTTAACAGTTAAATTAATTATTTTCAAGATAAGCTTGACACTCTCTCCCCTGTTTAAGATCAACAAATGAGGCAATACTGGCTGCTGTGTTATTAACAGGACGTCTCCAGCATCGGAGACCAGCCTCTCCGCTGCACACTGGCATCCAGAGAAAGATATATCTGTCTGAAACAGACGGCCTCAGAAACGGTTATATTCTTCGCAGTAAAGTTGGTTTCATTTATTTTCATGCTGTTTGTCGGCCGGTCTTGTTCTTGCGGCGCAAATGTTGTCCTTTGTATGACAATATTGTTCATTCATCTCTGTAGGGTAATAATTCAGTCATAACATGAGAATATTGCAACAGTCTCTGTCGCCTCTTTTGAAGATGATCGGGTGTGCACCATGGACTGGGTGTTCCACTGCCCTCTGTTCTGTTAATTAGTGCCTATTAAATGTATTTCAGAGAAATGAATGATGCTTAGAACGAGCAGGGTTCATCTGAGGCCTTGTTCCCCACTGGCAACTTTAGCAGGTGGCGACCTTTTAAACTTGCCTTCACATCAAGAATAGACACTTTACCCTGTAGTATTCCATGTCATTTTTCTTTATATTCAACCCCTCACTTTAGTTTCTAATCTCCGTTGAGAGAACATCCACCCTCAGTGCTCCGGGTATCTCACCTCCATCTTTGTCTCCGCAGGAACACCATCTCCAGCGGGCCATCTCTGCGCAGCAGGTGTATGGCGAGAAGCGGGACAACATGGTCATCCCGGTCCCCGAGGCAGAGAGCAACATCACCTACTATGAATCTCTCTACCCCGGGGAGTTCAAGATGCCAAAGCAGCTCATTCACATACAGCGTGAGTTGGCAAATATTTGATGCTGAGAAAATGAGTCTGATATTGTAGATTTGGGATGGTGATTGTTTCATGAGGTGGTCATCGTGTTTCCTTCAGTTATGTTGGAAGCATTATACGACGATTGGGGGCTTTTGAACGTTTGGAGTGTCTCACATTAATGTTATTTTATGACATTACAGTCAGCTCACTTCTTCAGAATCTCGGTGAACTTGGATGGCTGAACAAATGGAATTAAGACCTGGAATTACTTTTTAATTCTCGTATATGGTTTTCACCTTGAATTTAAGACAGGTATCGTAGAAGGCAGACAGAATACATATGAGTGAAATGTATAGATGGAATAGAGAATGTATGGAGTACATTTGAAAGTGCAGGAGTTTTTAGTTGTGCTCAACTTTAAGAGCTACAGGGAGTGTTGACAAGAGGTGAAAAAGCGGTTGCAGGCAGGTTGGAGAGTCGGATTACTCTGTCTGACGACTGAACACATCAATGTACTAGAATGCAGCAGTACATATAAGATAAACATCTACTCCAAATGAAGAAGAAACACCAGGTTAGCTTGTTCAGATAGTTGTGGTTGTCGCTGTGACCGCTTTTATACAGAAATCACACACTATTGGTGTCGTATTGAAAATTCCACATAGTGTTTTAATTAACAAAGTAGCCTATTAATGTATTTCAGATTGAATTGATGAGTGAAATGCTAAGCTAATGCCATCTAAGACCATATAATGGCCACTTATCTAACTAGCTCATAAGTGTTTGTTTTTTAAGGTTGATGGCTCATTTTATGCCAGAAGCACTGTGCTGCTTCAGGGGACTATGCTGTCGGACCATCTTACACGTTCCAATCTTCAGTATTTAGTCAGTGTTTGACAACTTGTTTCCTCAGGATAGACGTGTTGCCACCTACATTCATGAATTTTTAAAGAGGGATAACTGCTTTGAGATGGGAACTGTGGCCCTACTCATGTCTTTCTTAACTACATTATCTGTCCCACCAAGATGGACTTCAAGGCAGATTTAAATGTGAGTCTGTACTGGTTGTTTGGCTGTAAACTTCAGATAAGGAAGATCTTGGCCGAATCGGAGTGGTCTGTTGAATACTGAAATTATAGATCTACTTGTAAGATGAAACAAGTATAGTTATAGATTTTTGTCCGTATTGATTAATTCTGGTTTGCAAGGAAGGACAGGGATGTTTGATTCAATCTGAAGTTGATCCATAGCCCAAGTGTAACTCCTCTTTCCAGCATTTAGGAAAACAGATGAAACTTTTCTTGGCCTTCATTATAAAACATTCAGTGACTCCTATAATATCCATTTACAGTCATAATTACAAGCTTTACCGGCTGCCGCATCACATAAAACTATTCTGTTGAAGTGGAACTTGTAGTTCCGATAGTTCATTTTTCTGGTTGACATGTTTTAGTGAGGGCCCTTTTATAACATATTCTCAGTGAATGATGACGTGGTTAAGTGTGTGTATTTGTCTCTCGTGTGTGTATTTTGAATGTGTGTTTTATGAGCTTGTATTGAGTTGTAGTTCTGGCAAAGTCAATGGGCTTGTGAGATTGCCTCTTTGTCTAATGACATTAAAAAATTAGTTTTTTTGATTGACCAAGTCTGTGTCACAAATGTTCGCTGATTTTCTTCTCAAAGGAAAGCAATTTAAACACAGACAACAAAAGCTGAAATGATAAAAGTTTTATCCTGCTGGACTAATATCAGGGTTTCCACAGATAACTACACAGACTGAACAGAGAGGAGAAACATGTAAATCATTTCCCGGTCTGGAAAGTACAGTGTTTACTTAAATATATCACAAATATTTGTCTAGCTGTGAGTGAGTCATTTTTACAGTGGTGAAAACCCAAAATCTGTACATCCAGCTGATAATCACACTCTCTACATATATATATTGACATTTAAAAAAGTGAAAACATAGCAGAATTGTATTTTATTGCTGTGGTGAATTTGATGTTATATCCACTCTGTTGTGGCTTCTTGCCCTAACACAGATCTTTTAATAAGATGACTTCATAAATGACATCCAGACTGAGGGTATCGTTATAAGATGGATCAGCAACAGTTGCAGTTGCATTGTCCGACTCAGCTCAGCCTGTCGGTTGAAGGGTTGGCTGTGAACCAATACTAAACTCCACACAGAAAACTGCAAGATTTCCTACATGTCCCATCAGTCCCTGCTGTTTTTACATGTCTGGAAGGACTGATCTACTGTAATTATGCCGGATCATCATTGACTGTGTCCCCAACCAGCAAATAACAACAGACTCTGGGTGGGCTGTTCTCCCAGTCTCACGTTTATTCTAGTTAACTCTGAATGTTATTGAGGTTTATTTCCCCTGCAGAATGAAACTACATCAGATATTGGGGTTCTTAAGGTTTGCTTGCAGACTCGGTCAAAGTGTTGAACTTGGTCAACAATATTGTGTTTATGTTACCCTGTAACCTTTAAGTTACTTAACAGCTATTTTGAGAGATATAAGAAAACAGTTTGTGAAACCTGAGTGTATGGTTCTCAAGCTTGTAACTCAAAACAATCTAGTCTTGTTAGTGGAGAGTAGGTCTGTCCTGTAGAAGAACAGTTTGTTCATCACTGTTGGTGGTCTAGCTGTGAATTTTGGCATTCCCCACTCAAAACTCTTATTTTTTTCAGAACAAAAACAGATTATTTGTAAACCAGGAGGCTTTTAACTGATATTTGAAACAGATGTATTGTCAAAAGAATGTTCAACTTTCAAAATAACTGAATTCTATATCACTTATCATCTTTTAACGCTACAAAATAAAGCGTTTCGTTAATATCATGAACATTAAAAAATTAATGATCGTCCACAATGAAGAGATTTGAGCTTATGAAGCTCCTTTTTAATCTGCCTGACCACTTGGATCGTTTTCACAACACGTTCCAGCATCCAGCTATTAATACTAAAATTTATACTCCCAATTGAACAGCCATCAGTTGAAACGTTGTTTTCCGTTTCTTGCTCAAGGATACTTGAGATGTAAATTCCTGTGTCACAGCTGCTCACAATTTGACAAAAAGGATCCAGAGCCACGTGATCGTCTAGATCTGGTGGATTAAAATGTGCATTTGAAGGGCAATTCTGGCTAAAATGAGTCGGGTTTTGTTCTAAACATGAAAAATTAAAATGTGCCGTGTGAGAAATAAAATGGTAGAAGGACCAAAAATATGTTAAGTGACCTGAAGGAGTTTTGGGGTGATAAACCAACACTCCTGTTGTTGATTGTGCTTGTGATGTTAGCTCTATGGTTCTCAGCCCCGGAATGCTAGCCAGGGATAATATAGTGTCCGGACCAACTCTTATGAAGAGAACGGGCACTTTGTTTTTAAATTGGGATAAATAAAAGACAAAAATACACTTTATTCAGGATGGAGCTTCTCCAACGCTCAGATGTGGCTACATGCGTAACAACCAACCCATAGATTCCTATATTACACCACGTCACATGTACACAATACACATACCTCTACCTTCTTAAAGGGCCAACCTAGCTTGAAGAGTTGTAACAAAACTTCCTGGCTTCACTGCAACATATTATGAACTGAAATGCTCCAGAATTGTTGAACTTCAGAAATGAGATTGTAGATACCCCTGAATAGAGTATCACACTCTTTTTGCCATTGATCACCCAGTGGTATGAATTTATGATTTAATTAATCTGTGAAAGGTTGAAAGTAGTGCTAATGTTCATTTAATGACTCTCTCTAAATATTAGCTATTGTGTAAAGGCTAACCTTTTCTCCGCCGTGGGTGCAGTATTTTTGAGTGCAGGATGTACTGAGACTGAAGACTTGCTTGTTTATCGACTGAGACTGGCAGTAAATAAAAATAATGAATGTTTACTGAATGAGCTCTAGAGTGGCCTTGATGTTCTATGTAGTTTTTACACAAAGCATGTCTGTAAAAGTAGGACGGATGTCTTTGCTGTATCTAACTGGTTTGTAAAGTGGTTAAAAGTGCACAGTGATTTTATGCACAGAAATGATGGTTATTCCTCGTCCTTTGGCTTTTAATTGAATATAAATGGTTTTTAAATAATACTCCATATCCACTGGTAGTTGTTTTCATTTGTCGTTTCAAAGTGATTGTTGTGTATATATAGTATTATATAGTGTGTATCATAAAGTTTTGATTATAGGTGATCCATCTGCTGGGATGTGTCTGGGCCATGTTAGACCTTTAGTCTAGTCAAACAATCAGCCCCCCAAATTGCGCTGTTTTTCACGATAATAATAATAATAATAATACGATGACACTATTTGAATTAGATCCATGTGACAATTGTCAATGATGACCTACATGCCTTTATGTTAAAATGATGTCGTTGAACTACAAATGAGAGCATGATCATCAAGAAATGTAAAAACAAGGAATTTTAAAGTACCCTCTAGAAAAGGCCACATAAAAAATGTTTCTGATCTCACTGATTCATCTTTCCTCATCTCATCCCCTCTGCAGCTTTCAGCTTGGACACAGAGCAGCCCGACTACGACCTGGACTCTGATGATGATGCCTTTGTCAACAAGCTGAAAAAGAAGATGGAGATCAGTCTCCTGCAGTTTGAGGAGATGATCGACAGGCTAGAGAAAGGCAGTGGACAGCAGGTCAGTACTGCCCAACACATCGCCGCCAGAATCAAATACCTTTATAGACCAAAACCTAAACAAGTTTTTAACATTAAACAGTCTGCTCACGTTTGAAACCTTTATGGTTAGACAGCCTTAAAATAAAAGCTAGCTGAACTGATTTCCCCCTCTGTTTATCACAATCTCACTGCTGTTTGTTTCTTAGCTGGTGAGCCTACCAGAGGCCAAACTGTTGCTGAAGGAGGACGACGAGCTCATCAAGGAGGTCTTCGACTACTGGAGCCGCAAGAGGAAAAATAGCAAAGCCAACTCCCTCATACCCACTGTCAAGCAGGAGAAGCGGGACGGCTCCAGCACCAGTGACCCCTATGTGGCCTTCCGACGGCGCACAGAGAAGATGCAAACCAGGAAGGTCAGTGTCTACATTCCTATAGTTTGTACGTGACTGTGATCCAGGAAGTACACCATACCATTTTCAGTCATGGGTTGGATTTGTTTGCTTAACGATAATAGGTTTGTCTAATTATTTTTTCAACGGACAAACAATCCGCTCTCATAACTGATTGCGGGAATTATTTTCATACAGTCTTCCTCCTGGCAAGAGAAACTGTTCACACAGTCATATTAGCCAGATTCAATAGATCTGGTTTCCGGGTAAACACTGCGCATGCCTCATTTGTGATGTGGATGGAATGGGTTCCCACTACCTGACCATTACAGTGACGAGAAGAATGCTGTCAGATGTCACACAACCGCATTTAATGAGCCGCAGGTCAGACCAAAGAATTGTGTCCAAATGAGCTGCTATATCCTAAAAATAATTGCAGATTTATACCAACATGTACAGATGAGACTGCAGAATTTCCATACCAAAAAGTATTTATATCAGATTTGATGCTGTAGTTTTCAGAGTCTGAGCAAATTCAAATTTTTGTTAAATGGCGTTACTTTATTATTATGATTTTTTTTAAATCAGACAAGGGTAGATCACAGATAGTTTCGGGTATAATGTTACTGAAAATACATTTTAGGTCATAACTATCTATAGACACCAAGATTATGTAAACCTGATATTTCATGAGGTATTGAAAGTTTATGTTTTTATAATTCAGAATAGGTTTGGAGACTTTACCAATAGAAAATAAATTTGCCCCTTATAAAGTATATAAGGGGCAAATATGTTTTCTTATTTTTGTTGATATGAAAACATTATTTGTGTGAGAAATGCAACTGCTCCTTAAACCGTTTAAATACTACTTTATTGTGAATTACGTTGAAAGGGATTCACAACAGCATTATGCAAAATAGCGGTTAAGATTTTTAAACTTGACAAGTCATTGAGGACGAGAAACTCCCCAGTTAGAGTTGTCTGAATGCCCCCTTTAGAATTCAGTCGATTTTCCTAAACTGGAGTGGATTATTCTTTTCTCAGGTGAAACTCTGTGGTTAGAATGTTACCTCAACTCTGTTTCAAAGGTTATGCAGCCACCAAGTGGTCATTAGAGGAGAACAGCCCTGATGTCAACTTGGTGATCTCTCTAACCTGTTTGTTTCCATCCCAAAAAACTAAAGTAATGCTCAAAATAGTGCTGCATCTAGAAAACAAATCTCTTTCGTTTTTTTACCCATATGAATAATTCTAATTAAACAACATTTAAAGCATCTAAACACACTTTATATATAGATTTATATATTTCTATCTATCTAGCTATCAATGCTATATCTAGCTATGCTATATCTAGCTATGCTATATCTAGCTCTATCTCTATAGATATATAAATATATAGAGATGTAAATATAAATTACCTGTTAGTTTCAACTAGATGTGTTTTAAAAAAAACTGTTCTTTGACTAAAACTTTGCTGGTGATTTTGTATCTTCGTGTTTCGCTTACACCTCTTTCTTCCTCGAACACGCAGAACCGTAAGAATGATGAGGCGTCCTACGAGAAGATGCTGAAGCTGCGCCGGGATCTGAGCCGAGCCGTCACCATCCTGGAAATGATCAAGAGGAGGGAGAAGAGCAAGAGGGAGCTGCTGCATCTCACACTGGAGATCTTTGAGAAGAGGTGAGCCCGCCTCTGCAGCCACACGTGCAACGCACTTAAAGAACAAAAAGCATTTTGACAGCAGCACTTCTCTATCCAGCAACAATTCTGAATAAAATCATTTGTTGTTAATATTTATGCTGTCCTTCTTTTTCCAAACCAGAAACGTCATGTCTGACTTCGGCGGGGAGGTGATGGCAGAGGTGTTGGCTGAGCGGGCACTGGTGAGGCCACAGATCATTCCCCTGGTCCCCCTCACCAACCAGTACCGACACCAGGACCACATGGACCTCAAGGACTACAAGTCTAAGGTGAGGCTCACTATGTGGTAAATGCAAGAACATTCGGTCTCTGACTGAAAATTATAATTCATAGAAATTGGTACGATAGATGTTCTACTTAGACATCATTGTCTCTCCACGGATCTGTGTCACAACTTCAGAATAAATGTTAGAAGTGTTAATATTGGCACTTTAGTTTAACGGATTATCTTCTTACTCTCCTTTTTAGCCCGAAAAGATGGAAGTCCCCCGTCAAAAGAGGAAATACGAAAAGAAGCAGAAGGTTTTGCCTCTCTCGTCGGGTGGCTCCCACCACCCAGGGCCTGTAGTCTTCAATGCCAAGGATCTGAACCAGTACGACTTCCCCAGCTCAGACGACGAACCCTTCTCCCAGGTAAATGCACATCTCAAACATAGGAGCCCCACGCATAAATCATGGCTGCTCGTCTCACAAATCATATATGTAGGTGCTTTTTTGATGTAATATTTTCTTCTGGAGGGTCAGTTGTTTTCAGCCCTTTTATTTTTTTTCAACATAAGTGAATTCAGTGGAAGCAGGAAATCCATAATGAGAACTTATAATAAAATTTCAAACAGGACAGTAAACTACTTTTCTGTATCTATTTGTTTTTTGGTCACTGTCAAAACTCCCACCAGCTGTGAATAAATTAGATGAGATGTCAGCGATGATGGGATAATGATGTGAAATGAATGTTTGCAGAATGTAGTTTCCTAGTTTTATATTTTTCCTTCCTGGCTCGTCCTTAGTGCCTTGTCAGGTGCGGTGCACCATAACAGCCTCCTGTCTGTCGTCAGACTGTTTCTCTACATTCTACCCTCTGCTAACCACATGAGCAAAGCGTCAGCATTTAACCAGAACCTCTAATTTCACCGTGATGAATTCTGTGACCTCTAACCTCTTAAATGTCCACAGCTGCACTCGGGCTCGTCAGAAGCAGAAGAGGAGAACGACCCAGATGGCGCCTATGCCTTTCGCAGGAAGGCGGGCTGCCAGTACAACGCTGTAAGTACCGGCACCTTCTAAAATTTTGCTTCTATGAAATGACCAGGTTCCCCAGCTATGATGGTCTGAGTTTACACATTTAAATGGTCTTTGCTTACTGGCAAACATTAACTTTGACTTTTGGGATAATGTTCATGTACTTAAGTGTAGCACACCTGAGGTAATGTAGGAGGCTTGACTTGAACATCATGGTCAGCAGTTTAGTCTATCAGTAAAATAAGGCTATAAGAATGCGGTGGTTGACGTTGGGCATCATTTCTTCCTCCAGGCCCGCCAGGATCGTGTTGGAAGCTGGCCTTGGTGTGGACCCTGGGAGGATGGTTTGGCAGAAGCTCGCTATCGCTACAGTCTCACCACACTTACTGTGCCGCGGCGTTGCCTTGGCATGGCTAGGCGACGCGTAGGACGAGGCGGCAGGTCAGTTCTTCTGTCTAACTTTTTGTTGTTGTACTTTTTTGAGACTGATTAAATACTCGTGCAGCACCATTTTAAACCTGCAGGATGTTATTGGGGAACTTCAATATCCCACAGGAAATGGCAGCTAATGGTTCAGCTGTAAACATTTATTTGGTAATAAAAGGAGAGGCTGCTCAATGCAATGTAACTAGATCTAAGATTGATGTACGTAACTTAAAGTAGCTGAAGGTAAAGAAAGTAAAAACATGGTGAACTGAATCACCATGACGGCCCAACTGGACCTCCACCAGGCTTCTGGAAGAGAGGTGTTGGTTCACAGCTAACGCAAAGTAGAACAAAATCAATCCAATGTGTCTCGCTGTTGTACGACATGCTCTTGCAGAACAAGGGCAGTGTCTAAAATACCTCTCTGCTTGAGAAGGATTGTAGTTGCTGTGCCTTAAGGGCCTTATTTTGACATGTCCCGCCTCTTTCTCTCCCAGGGTGTTGCTGGACAGAGCACAGTCGGACTACGACAACATCTTTCACGGACTGGATCCAGACCTTCTGGGCCTGCCTCGTCCCCCTTCGCCTCCTCCTTCTACAACAACGTTACGCTCGCCGCCCGCCAACAAGATCACCAGTACCTCAGAAACAAATACCTCAGACAGAAGCTCCTCCTCTCTTTCCTCTTCCTCTCCATCTTCCACGGACCTCAGTCAGATACTGTTGAACATAAAGTCGTGCCGTTGGAGGCACTTTAGACCACGGACACTACCACTACATGAGCTGGACAATGCCCACCCACTCTTCAGGAAGTTAAGTCGAAGCCTGAAACGGCCAGGCTCGACTTCGACACCTGGGGGACAGCCCTACGGCTCTCAACGCATGGCAAGGGTTGTCCCGACACCCACACCTGCCGCTGGTAAGTTTATCAGCCATCTCGCACTGTTGATGCACTCAATCAAGTTGTTGTTCTTTGTAGTCACGGGAGCTTTGGCTTCCAGATGACCGTGTTTGCTTTCACTTTAAATTAGAAACCAGGATTATTCACACAAACCTGCACCCGTGTCTTCCGTCAATGAGCTTGTTTATGACAGCATTTAATCTTCATCCTAATGCTGTCACAGTAGAGGTAAATGAAAGCATTTGTGTTGAAAAACTACATTTTACAAATGTCAAGCAGTTAAGGAGACTGTCAATAGGTAGGTCTACATGGAGAGCCTAATTCCGAATAGATTCGGAAAAGGCGCCTAGTCTAAAAGAAAATAATTTATTTTTACACCGTTTTTCGAAAGAAAAGGCTCTTTCCGAAGGATATCTAATTTCTTTGCAATGAGGTGGTGTAAGTCCTTTCATGAAAGCCTTTCTGTTAGCCGGTCGCAGCATGTAAACACTGTTTCGGAAAGCTCTCCGTTTGAGTTATTTCTGCGCATGCCCAGAGAAGTGACATAATTCTGCGGCTGAGTTTTTTTTCCAACACACGCAACGGTACCAGTCTACATGGGAGAGTAATTTACTCATCGCAGCTTTGAAACAGTTGTCATAGCATTATCACCGCTTTATGAACTGAATTGTGGATCATCTGAGCATGTCAGAAAGCTGTTTCTGATTAGATGAGGTGATGGATGTAAATAACGATCACAGGTTATGTAAACTGTCAGGTAAAACGACCTCTATGTACCAAGATCTATTGGACGTATCAAATCCGCTGACCCCACATGGATTCAACCCACATGGTTAACAAATTCTGCTGCAACCAATTATTCTCGGTTTGCAGTAAAATAGGGATTTTTAAAGAAGTTCTGGAACTCACGGAAGAACTTTTTGGGTTAAAATGTGAATTACCGTCTAGCGCTGTGAATGAAAAGTAAAAAACAATTGAACACGTGCAATGTTGAAATGCTTTATCACTTTGTTGTTATGTAGAGAGATCTGAGTCGTAAGTCAATAAGCTTTTCCATTTAAATTCTATACCTCATCTATGGTCATGAGCTTACAAGCTGCTGAAATGAGCCTCCATTGTAGGGTGTCGGTTCTCAGCCTTGGCGATAAGGCTGACTCTAAGCCTAACTCTTTGTTATTTATTAAGCACCGTTGTTGCTTTCCATTCACACTACTTCACCCTCCTTCCCACCCAGCCAACATGGTGTGAGTTAAGATGGGAGAGGTTAATGAATGCATGAGAGCCGCAAAATTTGGCAGAATGTGCGGCGACTAGAGTGAGCTGTTGAATGTAAACTATGTGCTGCAGGCAGGTGTTTATTACGAGTGTTTACATCACTTACTTCCTTTACAAAAACCTTCGACCAGACGGTTCAGTTTGGCAGGGCCAGCCACTTTGTTGTCTACACCGGTTTTATAACGTTGGGCCGTCTGCTGGAGGATTGAGCGATAAAGACGGAACTGTATCAGATGTGATGCAACAGGTGTTGATTAAGATTTTCTTTGGGACAGAATTTGCAGTTAAAAAATGGTAATGTGGTAGCGTTACACATCATATCACAACACAAACTGTTCACATAATCTTTCCATGCACTAGAAAGGTACCTTTTCAGATTAGGGGATTTTAAGGCTTTTCTCTGATATGGAATTGAGGAGAACTGCAATATATTGGAATAGCTTCAACTCTGTTTTCACTTAAACACACCGTTAGCGAGTGAGCGTGACTGTCCTGCTTGTTGAACTGGTGAATGTTAGCAGCAGACGACAATGCTCATATAATGTTAAGATTAACATTTAGAGTCTAACATCACAGAAAACATTGGATTTGAGCATTAAGTAACATCAACAAGTTTTAAGTCTCGGAGTATTTTTCGGGAATAATGTTGGGGGGGGGGGGGAAAAACAACAACCAAATCGATGTTTACCTGGGCCTGGTTTTACCTCTGCCCCCTCCAGTGAGGTGATGGGTTCAGGTTTAAAAGGTATGGAGCCAAATCAAGTCCAAAAGGTTTAATTTGGGGAAAAAATAGGTTATAATTTAATAGGTGCAGTGATTCGTTGAAGTTTAACGGATGGGATGTTAGAGATGGAGGCAGCCTCAGCGCAAGAGCTGCGTCTTTAAGATGAGTGATGTGGGGTAACGGAGCTGTGAATTAAAGAACAGATTGGCTCACAGGGATCATGAAATCAATATAACCCCAGGCACAAGGCCAGATTATACCTCGAAGTGTGAGAGTAGGGCTTCAATAATCAATAGAGGCAGTGAAGAAAGGCTTCAGAGCATTTTAGTTAGAGGAAGAATGGCTGCCATTGAAAGTTAACCACGGGTGAATTTATGCAACGACTGTCAATGGAGGTAACATGGTTACTAGAGCCCATGTGAACACTGTGGTTTGAAAATTGAATACATAGTCCAGTGACGGCAGACCCAATGCATGTGTTGCATTTGTTCTAACAGATCTAATTTCACACATTAGTACTACTTCCTTAATAGTGACACAGTCAGAGACTGATTGTACTTCTGGCAGCAGCGTGGTGAATGAACGCAATGTTGGCTGGGTGAGAGTTGATTAAAGTGCTGTTTTTCACTAAGGTGTGAATTACAAGTAAGATGACTCTGCAGAGGAATGATCACCGTGCAGGAAAAGTTGTTTTTTTTGTGAGATCTTTGACTGAAAATCTAAAACGGATACATTTGACCATATTACTATCTTAATAGGATCCCTTCGAGTCTGTCTCGGGTGAAGACGAAGCCTGTGGTTCACCAATCAGCGACTAGATTATTTGAGACGTTAAGATAGTGTTTCTCACAGAGCTCGTTTGGCTGGGTAGCCAAATCGCTCCAGGCTTCATGCAGCAGGTGTGGTCAAATAGTTTAGTCAAGTAACAAAAAGAGCCAAAATTTAGATGTGTAACGAAACCTTTTCACACGTGCAAAAAAAAAAAAAAAAAAAGGGTGGATTTGAGGCCAGAAACAGAACGTTGTTCGTATGACAGGGTGAAATTGGGCCGTCTGAAAGGCTCTGAGCATTATTCACGACTCTTCTCGCCTTGTCTGTGTTTTTTCAATAGATTAGATGTAGAGATAGAGATGATTCGCCACAAGGAGTCTAGTTCTTGAGAATCTCTTATCAACAGATGACTGTTTTAGAAAAATGAGTTGATTGTGTCGTCTCTGCACACGCTTTCATTTGACGTGCCCATATTAAGATGCAAGCATCCTCTGAACCACATGAATGATGTTTTGCCAGAAATAAAACACAGAAGTCCGTTTAAGTATCAGGAACACTTGAGGCGATACCGACCCATGTTCCTCTAGAGTATATTTCACCATAAAGGTCGGTGACCTCATCTTTACAGGGCAGTAGAGGGCGGTTGGACAGCTATGTTCCATTGAGATCCCAATAATTGAAGTTTCTCTATTAAACATAGGTCAACACATAAGAATAAACCTTTTACTCCACGTGTTCAGATTCTATTAAAAGTGGTTTTGATGTAAAAGATCAATTTCTTTGTTTCCACCTTTGAGAGAAGTCACTGATGGGAATCAGACAGAATCATGCTGCTCTTCCTATTAGAGGATGTGGTGTCGAGCAAGGCAAAGGGAGCAAAGGGAGCTGAAGATATTCTCCATGTGCTCGACTGACACAACTCTGGTGTCTCTCTCAGCTTTCACAGCCGAACAGTACCAGCAGCATCAGGAGCAGCTGGGCCTGATGCAGAAAGAGCAGCTGGAGCAGATCCAGCAGCAACAGCAAGCCAACAGCACCGCCACTGCAAAGAGTAAACACGTCAGTACCTCCTCATCGCCTCAGCTTTAGTTTCTGATTCTCTCTCTGCTTCATCTGTGATTAAAAACGGGTTTCTCCTCCTGACAGGGCTTGGCGAACACACTGGACCAGGCCAGCGCTCAATTCGCCGCTTCAGCCATAGTTTCTGTCGACCATCTAATGACTCTCAAAACCAAGGAGGAACTAGTCCTGGGAGGCGGAGTCAATGGCGTTGTCACCCCCTCAGGTGAGACGATACTTCAGCTGAGCAGTGGTAGAAACTGGAGTTCTGCTCAGAGGAACTGAGCTCTAGCAAGGAGGCAGAAGTTCTCAAATGTGACCGGAAGTTATCTTCAATGAGTTACATCTTCACTGATGTGCCTCACTTTATTCAATAAGGTGGTCATTGGTGTCAATAATAGAGTGTTTGTCCGTGAACGGATACTCAAGCATCGTTGGGAATATTTCATTACTGGTTTGTTATAGGGACAGCGATAACTGCTGCAGAGTTTCTAAACTAAAACTAATTCACTGCAGTGGAGTCCTGCAAAACGCCCGAAAACAAGTCACATGATGGTGCTGAATTTATGAAACACTAAAAAACACACACTGCAGGGCATTGGAAAAGCAAATAACGGCTCAGAGCGGACGGAACCAAACCTGCAGCACTAAAAATCCCAAACGACCGATCTTAAGCAGCGGGATGCAGGAGATAACTGAGGAAAGTGTCAGAACAGGATTCCCATTTGAGATGAAGCAGAACTCCTGCAATCTGCCCCCCCAGATAAAACTCATGGACGACATTCCCTCAGTGTCTGTCAGACTCGTATTAAATGTTGGCCTCTGGTGAAGGGAGATCCAGCTCATGACCGACCTTCTGTCCGACAGACGTATCTAGTATGACAGGTTCAAAGTCAGTGAAGAGAACTTCAGAACGTCATTGCAGTACTTTATCTAAAAGTAATACATACTTATACACAAACTCTCACACATCTATTCACATGAGGAGAAACAACATAAAAGAACAATCTAAAGGAGTTCAGGCCCAAGAAGTAGTAGAAATGATTTAAGCAGCTGTTCCGTCAAACCTTTAAACGCTTTCCTCTTTTATAAACATCCACATTTAACAGCTTTCATTTATGGAATAAATTACCTTGTAATCTTAAAAGTTCAGCTACGACTTTAACATGACTGATGATTCAAATCTTCCCTCTCTGAATCCCAACTCCTCCCCCTGTCACCAACCTCACCCCCGTACCCTTCCCCACCTTCGCCCGCCCTCCTTTGACTCCCTTCCCCCCACCAGGTGTCTACAAGGGCTTGCACCTCTCGAGCACAGCATCCCCTTCCCCCGTTGCCCCGGCTCCTCCCACCACCACCCTGACGCCCGCCTTGCTCCACACTTGCACCACCAGTAACAACAACGGCACCGCCCACCCCGCCATCGCCACTACCACCGCCACCACTCAGGTCCTGCTGGGAAACAACAGCCTCCGTCTGGGTGTGCCCACCGGCAAGCGTGTCCACGCCCCCCGCACGCTGAGTGCCACCATGTCAACATCCGCCTTAAAGCTCGCCCACGCAGCCACCGCCAACTGTCAGAAACCCAAGGTCACTGCGGCCTCGGCCTCGCCGCTGGATATCGTGCCCAGGTGAGAAAAAAACCCTGCTTTTTTTGTGTCCCGTGATGTTTATTCCTTTAGTCTCATAAGTTTTTAGAAATCCTTTTTACTCGATCTACAAACTCGCAAGAACGTGGAACATAAGAAAATATGTTGAGGTTTAGAAACTATATATTAACTAGATGCAGATAGAATGACTATATTTGTTAAACTACTTAATTTAAGCAGCATCTGTTCATCTTCACCAAAATGATAAATGTCAGCAAGTGCTGATGTTGGTATTTGTTGCAGGTGGAGTTCTGTTAGTGTCCTTCATTAATGTGTGTGGGAGAAGTGGAAGGAGGTTAAAGTTCGTTCATCAGGGACGGGAACGAGATTCAAATTTTTGAATATTCATTGAATTACTAAAAAAAACGAATGAAGGACTGTCGTTCTGTCAGATATTTTCCACTTGTTTTTACAGCCAGGTTCAACCAATTTACCAGCAAATTATGAAAACTGTTCTCTTTCCCGATCAGAACCAGAACCAGAAACCAGTACAGGACTTTTTGAGCAATTATGGAATTTTTCAACATTTCCCTGAAATCACAATGTCAAAACATGATAATGACAAAACCTGGAGATTCCCAGTCACCTATATTTGTCCCAAACTGTAGAAGGAGACTCTCCTGGTCGGCCCTTCGTCTTTCTACCAATCGGTTAGCGGTTTTTCCATAATTGTGACGGCAGACCAACCGAAACGAGACGGAGGCAACAAGTAAAATCTGTCAGAAGAATCCTTCTGACATCATGAGGAGATCTTTAACGCAGTGTCTGTTTGTTTCTGCAGGGAGAATCATGAACAAGACAAGCCAGCACTGAACAGTCTGTCAGAGAACACAATGGCCATGGAGGTTACGTAGCCTCTGCTGACCACGAGGGAAGCGGAACTACTTTTTTCCATTTTTTTTCCTTTTTTTTTTTTTAAAAAAGGTGCTATGCATCGTTGGATAGTCGTGAAAGGAAGGGTTGGCGGTGAAATGAGCAAACGGCAAGGCTGGGTTTCCATGGTAACTCTTTTGGGACTTAATTGCAATGCTTGTTTCGTACAATTTCTACCCACCCACCACCAACAAACCCGACCCCCACCCCCACCTCCCCCATTTGTTACTGTTAATAAGAGATCGTCTGTAAATTCTTAATATGACAATTCTATGTACAGTACTGCATATTTGTAAGACCCCCCCCCCTCACTCCCCTCTTCTTGTATATAACATTACTTGAATACAGAATTGTTCATTTGTGATGTTTTGCACTCAAGATAAGAAAAAAACAAACCCAAATTAAAAAAAAGAGAAAACGACAAACTGATACTGGTGCAAGTGTGAGGCGTGAGCGTTGGACCACAGAGAGACGGGCGAGGTCACACGGTGCGGCGCCTGCTGTCGGATCTATTTATTGTGCCGTGTTTACAACCTTTTTTTCCGTTCATGTTTTTATCCTTTTTTTATACACTGTACCCCCTCACCGGCTCGAGTCAGCATCAAGCTTTTTTTTTTTCTTTCCTTTTTAAAAAAAATAATCCTGGATGTTGTGAACATGGCCGGTGGCGCGCCCGTTTTTTTTGGGCGTTCCTCTGGGATGTATGTCAAACGGATTCGGGCAGCAGAATGAGGCGGGCGTGAGTTTCTCTGTTGTGGGCATCAGTGTCAGTGGGTTGATCATTCCCACACAGCTCTTCCATACATGTTATATTCCTCAGACAAGTAACAAAACAATGGGGATGAAGAATTTCCCACAATACTTTGCTGCTTCTGGCTTTTCACAGCACGATGTAATTTCTTTTATCCTCTCGATTGGTTGATGCTGCTTTTTCTGTAATATTATTTTTTATTATCTGGGCCTCATTGACTTTTTCGGTAAAAGATAATCCTCATTTTTAAAAAAACTATTTTTGTATTTTTTTTTTTTTTATCTTCCCTCACGAATGACTTCATTATTTTGTTACTTGTTGAAATTTAAGGGGAGAGAAAAAAAAAACTAAGGGACTAAAAAAAAAAAAAAATGCAGTAACTGACATTTATTATCATTCCAGCTTTTACATAATATGGAAGAAAACATGCATCAAGTGAAGAAAAAAAAATGTTTTCTCTATATTTTAAAATCTCTCCAGAAGGCTGTACGGCCATGAACCACAAATTTATCTTATCGGGTGCCTTCCTTTGGGAAATAAAGAAGAAAAAAAAAAAGAAACCTATTAAACAAATTGCTCTCTTCTGTGAAGAGTTTGGTACTGAACAAGGCTACTTGTAGTTTCTCTCTGTCTGTACCACAATCCCAGTGCCCATTCCAGTGGCCCAGTGGAGTCATGACTTTTT
Source organism: Lophius americanus (assembly GCA_037951165.1). Lineage (NCBI taxonomy): Eukaryota > Metazoa > Chordata > Actinopteri > Lophiiformes > Lophiidae > Lophius > Lophius americanus. The sequence goes on along the minus strand of JBBDHG010000210.1, from coordinate 2,990,092 downwards.
GTTTTGTTTTTGTAGACCCTTCCCACACACACACACACACACACACACACACACACATGAGAACATGAAAGACTATGAATCCTCTTGAATTGTCACAAAATGAAATAAAAATCCAGGGCATTATGTGTTTTGATCAGCGTTGTCTTTTTTTTTTGTTTTCCTGGTCTCTTTTGTCTCTACCTGAATGTCTCAGATATTAATAATTTGTTGCCAAACCTATAATGCAAATCGTCTGTTACGGAGTTTGGTTGTTCGATCCGACTACTTTCAAACGTCCAGCATCAAACACAGGTTCTCAAACACATTAGTTATGTAAATATTACACGGGTCGGTGTGATCGTCAGACACTTTTACAAGGACGAAATAGTGAAGACTGGATGAGAACGTCTCAAGAACTGAAGGTCTCGAGATGGTCATTGGGGTCTGACACGCCATGTGGGTGACGTGTCCTCTCACTAAAGACCGACGCACTGCCTTACAGCTTTTTTTGTGTCGAGAAGGGGAACGAAACAATATTGGGCAGGTGGTTTTAATGTTATGGCATGTAGGGATTATGCCTTTCTACGGAGCATAACTAAAATGGTTTTTCTGCACACAGCAACCACGTACCGAAGTGTTTGCTCCAGTATCGAGGGCATCTGTGACTTTGGAAACAACTTTTAGTTGCTATGTTTTTCCTGTTTCCACGGTTACAGGTCAGTTTTTTTTGTCTCTTCCTCTGGTAGTTGGGGTTTTTGTTTCCAGAGCGGATCTCGGACGCTTTCCGAAACTTTCAACAAAAAACACCCAACGCAACCGAAACGATGAAGTGGTGCCTTTTTTGCTATTTGGGGACTTATTAGAAAGTTTTATTTATTTATTATTTCCATGGTTACAACAACTCTGAATGTTCCGAAAGGCACTCGTGTGATTTACGAGTTCTCAAAGCGACCTTTGATATTTTATGGTATAAACAGGAACAACTTGGGTTTATGGACACGGACATGAAAATTGATAAATGGCCGGAACGAATAACTTTCTTCCTTGATAAATCTAATTGTGTTCTTACCATCACATCCATCCCTTTTTCTTTTTTTTTGTTTTATTCGTTTTTTTGACCCACAGGGGGACGTTGAGAAGTTTCTTGTTGGAAGCGGCGTAGAAGGAGGCGGCGGCTTAAAATAATGAGTCAGTGTTGAAGTGCATGAGATGGAGGTCATAAGATTAAACAAACTGTTCTCTGCCTGTAAGCAGAAGGTTGAGTCACAATGTGGAGCTTTTTATTGGATTCTTTTGCTCTACTGAAGTAAACCCAAACTGGGTCGGATAAGAGAGAGTGTGTGTGTGTGTGTGTGTGTGTGTGTGGAATTAGGAGGGGAATCGGATATCAGCTAATGACAACCTTTGGTGCCCTGCCTTTTCAATAGCCATCGTAACTGCATTCTCCTCGGTGGTGTCCCCCAGGGCGCCATCCGTGGCCCCTTACTCTTTAGCACATACATGCAGCCACTGGCTCCTTTTATAAACAGGTTCTGTCAAGTGGAACACATTTTTCCGATAACAAATCTATACAAAACGTTACTTTTCTTTCCAAAGTCTATCGTAACACTTTAATCCTCTTGTATGCAGAAACTGTTTGCTGCGATCCTCCCTCTGGTCTCGTCCCTGAATCATTTCACCATCCGTCACGACCTATGAACCCTCCCCCGACAACAACTGCAGAGTTTCTCTTGATTGAAAGCGTTTAAACGCCTCCCAAACATGGATCTGGACCGCTCCCCTCGCTGCTTCACTAATATTCACTCCAGTGTGGAGCATTTTTGTTTTTTAAGGTCACTCCGACTTTAACGGCTTATCCGTGGGCAGCGGGATGATTTATTCAGCGCTCCCGCCCACGGCTCCCCAGACGGGCCGGGGTTGTTAAAGCTTTGGAACCAAACGGAATTAAAAAGTTTGTGATGCGTTTGACCTCCACACCTCCGGAGGCTCTGACTGCGCCGGAGACGGGAACGGCAGCGAGAGTTTGTTTTGGGCCCGTGCTGCATTCATGACGCATCAGAAAATGTGGATGTTTTATGCCAGAATTTGTTGAAAGTGCATCAAGGTAACTTTTTTTGTTTTTAATAAGTGTTTGTGTAACAGGTTGATTTCTGGTAGAACGTGAAGAACCTCAGAACAGAATCTGTCTGAGGATGTTCTACTTTTATACTGATGGGACATAGAGGTCATGTGCTTCAATGGTGGCGTCACCACCAGCCTTCACAGTGGGTGTGGGGATCTTTTCACTATGGCTTTCTAACTCACCAAACCCATCTTAGACGCTTGTTGGCGAAAACCTCTACTTTGGTCTCATCTGACCTCTGACCTTGTTCCAGTTAAAGTCTTAAGTTTCTGTGTGGATGACCGCAAAGGCTTTTTTTCTAGCTACCCTCTAAAACAGCTGGTGTTGGTGTCAGCGCCATCTGATGGTGGTTAGGTTGACTTTCTCACAACATTCCGCTGACCTTTGACCTCTCTAGCTATAATCCACTCAAACCGTCCTCACAGTGTGTGGGGTCAGTTTGCAACATTTCCTCTTCCAGACTGAGTTTTAACATCTCCAGTCTCTTTAAACTTCTTCATCAAAAGTGTTGAAACTGTTATTTGAACTGCTGAGAGATGTTCTCGTCTCCATTGCCAGATTCTGTGCAGCTCTACAACTTTTCTTTGCTCTCTTCTCTGTTCTTTGCCACCGTGAAGAACCTCAAAGGGAATCAGGCCTGTGTCACCTCATATTTATACCCCAGTGAAACAGGAAGTCACTGTTCACCACTTCAGAGTTCCTGCTCAAACAGATGAAGCTAAAAAATATATAAAATATGACCGAAGAAAATGCTTCAGTTAGCTTTTTAATTGCGAAGGAAAGGAATGTGTTATGTTAATTAAAACTAAAGGATAGGTTTTTGTGAATAATCTCAATCAAAGATCATTATAATCGTCCTGGTAACATTAGCCCACTGGTCCATCTAAGCTTCATTGATCTAAATATAATCAATAAATATGAACCCATTTGTTTCTTGTGGTCAGAAGTTCACAGCATGCGATTGCAGATTTGAGCGTCATATAAACTCGTACTGGTGACTTTTATCAGAAACGAATGTTGACGCCCAACAGTTGATGAGAATCGAGTATTGAGCCAGAAATACATACCTTTTGTATTTTTTTTCGTGAATCTTGGCGACACATCGAAAGTCAAAAAAAAAATTTCTGACTTTTTGGTATTAACATTTTTATTTTTCTCATTTTGTAAAAAAACAAAAAAACAAATCAATTTGGTCTAACGTAAAAAAAAAATGATTTACATTTTTTTTTTTACAAATGTTTTGTCTTTCAATGGCTTAAGTTTGACTGTTCAATACAATAGCCGTATTCTCAAATTTAGTGTTTATTTGATTTTTATTATTTCATAGGAATGTAATGTTTTCTTTTCCTTTTTATTTCACATCACAAAAAAAGCATAAATATCACATTTTATACTTATTGTAAAATTTTTGCAGCACATCTTAGAAACTGTAAACATGATGTAAAATCACAAATTATTATTATAATGATTTCTTTTTGTTTCCATGGCAACGGATTAGTTCAGAGGTTCGTTTCCATAGTTACTGACCTTTAAATTAGCATTTCTACCAGACAGAATGCGTTTATTTGACTTCAGCTTTTTCATTTGGGTTTCATGATGTTTACTTCATGCGTTTCCATGGCGACACGTTGGACTTTGTCCAGAGTGTCTCATAAACTAACCGTCAGCACTGATTGATGTTTTTTGGCCCCTTGGAGTCATTATTTTGTTGTTTATTTCTATTTTTATTCACATAAATACATTTAAATCCTCTTGTTCGCACTTATTCATCTCACCGCTGTGATTTTTATCCACATTACCGATTTCTTTTTTTTGCTACATAATCTTGTAATGACTTTGGATTTGGTCGATGCTGGCGTGAGTTTTAATTCCTCCAGAGTTCAATCAAACCCAAAGCGGGCTGCTCCCACCCCACGGCATCATTACCCCGGCTCTTGGCTTGCGGGCAGACTGACTTCATCGCGGGGCCCTCAGCCCTCAGGTACCAGTGGTCCGAACGAGTAGCAGGCGGACCGGGCGGAGAAATTTAAGGCGGGCCGTTGTTAAGGCTAATGAGCCGAACGGCAAACAGGGAGGATCCAGCCTGATCGCGCTGAAGGAATAACTGTCTGGTGTCTGAGATCACTCTGGAACATCATCATCATCATCGGCAGCGTAACGATCTTCGACCTTAAAAGAGGAGCAGCCATCGCTTTACGGCGTTGCTGCATCACGTCCCAGAATTGAACCGCCACGCCAAAGGATGGTTGAGAATCTGCTGCCGCTCCACGCTCTGCTGGTTAATTCAAATATGACCGCACCTCCCCCTCGCAGCGCACCATAAAAAGAAGAAGGGCATCCAGACGGGACAGAAGTCACGTCTGCAAAATGTAGCTCTGTGCGTCTCTCTAATAAGACAGCCTCTATAAATAGTTAATAAGCAGTAACTAGTAGCTGTATGAATGATTAATGCTTCATTCATGTTTTATAGAAGAGTTAAAAGCCATAAAAGAGATAAAAGTTTTATGCCCACCCTGTTCATACCGTCTAAATGTTGCTAATCATGAATAAGTTCTTCTGGGGTCCAGACCGCGGAATAATTCATGAGTTCCACCCATTAAAAGTTCGAGTAAATCAACAAAAGAAGGGGTGTTAACAATAATCTACTTTATGGCATGATGTGAAAAGAGGATAAAGAAGTTTTCCATCCTGAAGCTGCAAATAGTTCCCTCAATTAAAGGAGCAGTCCACCTGATACAAGTATCAGCAAAACCTACAAGTATCCAGGTAAAGTATCCAGGTAAAGAGGTTATGTCGCAAAAACGTTTTTTGTATGACCTGAGAACTTTTGGAGGTAGAGCTCCACCTAGTGTCCGAAAAATACAACCCATCTCTCCAATAAAATCAGCCCATTTCTTCCTCGCACTACAGTTTATAATGTTATATGACTTGAAAATGATCCATGAAATAGTTTCTTGAGAAATGTCTGGAAAAAACATTTTTTCGTAAAGAAAGCTCCCCCTAGTGAGTAAAAGATGAACTACTAGAGTAAAGTACGATATTTACATAATAGATCTCCTCAAGTCGATTTTGACGTAAGTCGACCGTCGGCTGTCGTTTGAAAACTGTTGGAGATAAGGCTCCCCTTAGGGTCGGAAATATAAATCCCAAATCAACCCAGTTCTTCCTCACAGCGAAGAAGAACCAGAATATGATCCATGAAACCGTTTTTGAGTAGTGGGAGGAATTTTCAAATCCATAAGAAATCTTCCAGTTTATCACAAATAGTTAAAATCCACACATTTGTGGATACGTGAAATATAGGAAAGTTTTACCCTAAAAAAATAAGTTGCAGCTGTTAGACAAATGTCGTATAAAGTTCCTATTTAGAAATAGAGAAAAGAAATATAAAATGGCATGGAATGGAAATTTTCAAAAAAAAAGAAGAGTAAAAGTTCCTCCAACTTTTACTAAAGTGCAGTACTTGTACTTAGTAACTATCCACCACTGCCTCAGAGGAAGTTTTCAGCTGTGTTTGTGTCTTATCCCGCAAGAACTCCAGAACCAGGCCAGGGAGGAACCGGTTAAATTTCCGAACGGATCCGTGGGACGGGAATTTAAACGGGAATTATTCTTCCACCTTCTACAGTTTTTTTTTCTAATGGAAGGTATTTTAAATGATTCACACAGTTTTTGCTGACGATGTTGGATTTTTATTTTTCAGCTGAGCTCCATTTTCAGTCACCCCCCCACATACACACACACACACACACACACACTTTTTCTACTCTCTCATGGAATGAACTTTTCATTTCCAGCGGCTTGAAGTTCTGAAGAGAAGAACTCAAACTGCCGCTGACGCGGCGAGCATCAAAGTGGATGAAGTGAGGGTGAGGAGGTGAAGTGGACTGTGTGAGAGAAGCAGCCTGGGGGTTGTCTTGTATGAGACTGGTCTGACTGGGAAGAACTTGTTCTGGAATCTCTCCAAAGGGGACCAAAGCGAGGCTGCTGTCGACGCCGCCGCAGACAGAACTCAGCCCGGACTTTTCTGATTGTGTCAGCAGAAATCCTCCACAGTGAGGGAATCCTGATTTCACCTCCGCCCACATGCGCCGGTCGTGTGGGTCTGGTATTCCCAACCCCGGCTCCCTGGAGGGGGGAGGCAGGATGTTGGCAGGATGATTGGACGCAGCGAGTGTGTGTGAAGGTGAGGGAGGGTGTGACGGTGAGGAGAGGGAGAGATGAAGAGTTGTTAAATCGAGGTGTGAGAGATGAGAGTGTGACTGAAAGTAGTGCAAAGGTTGTGCATGAGCTCCTCACTCATGCTGAGGTGTGTGTGTGTGTGTGTGTGTGTGTCTTCTCTCCAGCGCATACCTCCAGCTCTCCAGGTTCTGCTCCCTGCTCTCACTACTGATCATCCACGTCACGTCAGCCTGTCCATCACCATAGGAAACAAGAAGGGGCTCAGATCCAGTCCTTGGTGCAGTCCCACCTCCTTTTTTTTATGAACAAATATTCTAATGAAGCGAATGAAATAAATTGAGAAATACAAATGAATATTTCAAGTTTCTACGGAGTTTGCTCAGAGAATGATCAACGAGCCCAACATCACGAGACACCAGAACCAAGTCTCATGTCGGCGTCAGAACTGAACCATGGAGGAATGGAGGAAGGTGGCCCGATGAATGGCATTTCTTATACGCCACGTTTGCGGCCGGGTGACCGCGTGTCGATCACCTGGGGAGGTGATGACAGCGGGATGCATCATGAGAAGAAAGCAGGCTTTGGGAAATGTTCCGCTGAGAAACCTTTGATCCGGGCATTCCTCTGGATATTAGCTTCAGCAGCTACTCAAACATGGCTGCAGACCCTTCATGGAAGCGTTTCCTCACGGCGGCGGCGGCGGCCTCTTCCAGCAGGACGATGCTCCCAGACACACGGCAAACATGGTTCAGGAATGCTTTGAGGAGCTCAGGAGGTTGACCCGACCTCGAAATTCCACAGATCTCAATCGATTAGAGCGTCTGTAGGTCGTGAAGGTAGAAACAAGTCACATCGTGGAGGACCCACCTCACATTATGGATCTTCTGCTAACGACTTAGCACCACCTTTTTCACCTAAAAGAACCTGCTGCTAGTTCGGTGCTGGTGCCAGTGCTAAGTAGGTCAAACTCGCACACCTCCTAAGAACCTGGTTGCTATTCAAGGAGCCAAGTCAGAGCCACGCCATTACATCACCGTATATGACGTCACTGTCCGTTAACCCAGCGACGCCCGCGCCATACTCAAGCACAACAACGAAGATGGAGGAGCTCATCATCGTCATGTAAGTGCCGTTCCTACGTTGAGATCAAGAGCCTAAAAAAACCCCACTTTTGTTACTAATTTTAAAATAAAAAGATGGAATATATTCTAACTAGTTTATCGGATGAAACTCGCCCGGCTGTTGTTTTAAAAATGGCGGTTCTGTGTTTGCACCGGTCTTGGTGGTCACAATAACCGCGCCCCCAGCCCCCTGACGTAATGGGTTCTTAACTCTAGACCAGCAAAGAGTCGGTGCTTGTCTGGCACCATGTTTGAGAGCCATGAGCTGGTGCTTAGGCTTTCGAAAAGCAAAGAACTGGTTCTAGGTCAAGGCTCTGGCTCCAGGAACCAGCTCGGTGGAAAAAGGGTATTTAGAGACACCTTCACAGTTCTAGGCCTCAAATCGGGTACCTTAAAAAAAATTAGGCAGGTGGTTATAATGTAATGGCTTATCAGGGCATATCGTTGCTCCGGTCTTGTCCTTATGTTTGCAAACCAGCAGCTTCTCAGCAGCCGCACCAGGAGTCTCACAGCTTCCTGGGTCGTGACGTTTTAATCCCAGGGGGATTACAAAATCCCGCGGAATTCCCCGCATGTGAAATTGATTTATTTCTCCGGAAACAATGAGAACAAATAAAAGATGAGAGCGAGCGTGGAAAACCCATTGATAGCGGAGGATTGGATTGAGTTGTGGTTCCGATGCAGACAGTGGACTTCCTCGCCGCAGGGATTACGGCTGGTATCTGGCGCCATCTGGTGGTCGAACTGAGTTCATGCACTGAGTTAAAAACTTTCCCTTTTTTCTATGTCAAACACTAAGATCAGACAATTATAGTTGGAATAAAAACCCATTTATAAAAATCACAAAGTTTTACCCGAGTCAACACAAAATGCAATGTTCATTTATTTTGTTTTATTTTGCCAAACTCATAAATCAAATTAAAACAGGGGTTCCAGCTTCGGCACCAACCGGACTCTCCTGATCTCTGGAGCTCAGTCTCCGACATCACAGCGTTGGCATTTTTTGCCCATTTCCGTTTTACAGAACTGCTTTAGGTGAACCACATTGGAGGTTTTGTGAGCAGGGACTGATCTTCTCAGGTCCGACCACAGCATCTCAGTGGGGTTCAGGTCCAGATTTGAACAAGAATCCATTCAGAGCTGGACTCACTCCTCTTCTGGGGTTCATCGTCTCACTGCCTGACGTCTCAAACTGATGACCTGACATTCTCTTTCTCAATGTTCTGGTACAGACCAGAATTCTTGTCCCCCTCAGTGATGGCGAGTCGTCCCGGTCCTGAAGCACCAAAGCATCTCCACAACATTTCACTGCCACCTCCATTTCTGACCGGAGGTCCGATGTTGTAGTTAAAGTTGGGTTTGGTTCACACCAGATGGAACTGCAACCCGGTCTTCAAACAGTTCAACTCCATCAGTCCAGAGAAGATTCTACAAAATGCTCCGAGGGGTCATCAAGGTGCGTTGTGGGTAACTTCATTCATTGATTAATCCATTATTCTTAACCCAGCCATAATATTCTTCTAGGTCAGCAGAGGCTTTATCCTCACCGATCTCCCATGATGCCCTGTGTCTTAAGAACCGAGGAGCCGTGACCTGTGACCCATATTGAGGTAAGAGAGGCCTTTTGGATCTTCCGTGACTTCCTGAAGGAACCTTCTCCGATCTCTTTGAGGAACTTTCTCTGAAGGTTCACTATTGTTCCAAGTCATAATGTTTCTCAGCGTGGATCCGTAAAGTCCCAGAACCTTAGAGACATATTTGGAACTCTTGCCAGACGGATGGATTTCAATCACTTCCTGGAATTTCTTTTGATTTTGGCATAGTGTGCTACCAGCGAGACCTAGGAGCCAACTTCCTGCTTCTGAAGATAGTCTACTGAAATGACGCTGTGGTTGAACAGGGCTGGTAGTGATCAGTTCTGGGCGGGTCCGGTCCAGCCTGAACCTGCTATCAAAGCCGTTTGGTAGTTTTTTGGATTGGGTCTCTGAGGGGGTTAATACTTTTTTCCACACAGGTCCAGTAAGTGTTGGAGAACCTTCTCGGTTCAGTAAACACAATCATCATTTAAAACCCGTCTTTGATCTTTCCAAAGGTTGTGTTTACTTTACATTTTATTTGAAAATCCGACACCGTTTGGACTGAAGAAACCTGCAGGAGGCGGTTGAACGCCTTAAAAAAAAAAATGAATGGAGTGTTTCTCCGAGCCGACGCTAGTATTTCCACACTCGTCCACATTCACGTCGTGTTCGGCAAACCCGCCACAGACCACGCTTCATTTTTCCACCTGTGTTTACTCAGGGTGGGGAAATCAAACGGCCCTTTAAACTGCCTCTCGGGGAAAGTTCCGCCGCGCGCTGCCCACAGTCGCGGTCTGTTGGATACCGAGCAAACAGAGTGAAATATTTCGAGGTTAGGTGTCCCACTCAGACGGAGGGAAGCGTCCGGCTTCAAAGAGGCCGCTAATGTCGCTCCGACACGTTTCACTTCCTCCTCTCAGCCTCCCGGGTCTGAGGAGTGTGTGCGATGGAAGGAGGGGAAGTTGTTTTCACTGGACTCCAGGGATCGTCACTCGGGTGTGAGGAGGAAGGAGGCAACTGGAGCAGAACAAGTACTGGAGGTTCTCCTCAAATATTAAGACCAATGTGTGGAGCGAGAAAGGAGGTTTATTTTTGAAGGTCACAGCAGCAGGAAGTGGATTAACTCACAGTTTGTCCATTTATAATAATAAGAGCCATACGATGGAGATGGAGAAGTATGGAGGAGGTCAGAAGGAGCTGATGGAGAAGTATGGAGGAGGTCAGAAGGAGCTGATGGAGAAGTATGGAGGAGGTCAGAAAGAGCTGATGGAGAAGAGAGCAGGGAGAAGGTGGAGAAAAACCTGGAGAGGTGGAGGTATGCGCTGGTGAGAAGAGGAATGAAAGTGAGTGGCAGCGAAACAGAAAATGAAAGGGAGGCAGGATGAAGGAGTTGAGGTTTGGAAAAGAGGTGAAGAAGTGAGTGCAGGCAGGCTGGAGTGGGGTGAGAAGAGTGTCAGGAGTTATATGTGACAGAGGAGTAGCAGCAGGAGTGAAGGGAAAGGTTTCCAAGATGGAGGTGAGAGCATTTCTGCTGGATGGTTTACAGACGGTGGTTCTGAGCAGAAGACAGGAGGCAGAGCTGAAGATGTTCAGATGTTCTCTGGGAGTGAGGAGGAAGGACAGGATGAGAAAGGAGGACATCAGAGGGACAGTCCAGGTGAGACGTCTTGGAGACAAAGTCAAAATCAAAATCTTAAAGGAATAATTCACCCAAAAATGAACATTCAAGCGTAATGTAATGTAAGCCCTCCTGATGCCTACGCTGAGGTCAGGAGACGTTTCTCAGTCCAGAACCAAACACTGTTGGATCATCTCTTGAACAGCTGAAGAAGATGAAGGTGCATGACCCCAAAGTCTCTGAGTTCCCTCAGAAAGACGTCGTTGACACAGATTTAAAGGTGCAGTGTGTAAAACTCAGTTGCGTCCAGCAGAAAAGTTTCACACCAGGAGCCCGTGAGTCAACTTGGCTCCGAACCTTTCAGAACCGACCCAGAGCCAGCTTTAAACTTTAAGTGGAAATCTCGGCTTGAGGGAGCTGCCGGTGTCGTTGGACTCACTTCTGACCTTTAACACCTTCCTCAGGCAGAATGCATGCTAACGCTATTAGCTTAGAGGCTAAAGGACGCCCCGCAGGTCCACCTGTCTGTGGTAAAGGCCACCCACTGGGATCGGTGATGGAACCAAAGGGAAGATGCGTGAAAGTGAGGTCAGGTGTGACGACGGCCAACAAACTGCAAGAGATTAATATGACCAGCCTTGAAAAACATTTACAGATCAAGATTTATTAAGAAAGCAGAGAAAACAATTTCATTCTCCACATTTGTTGATCTGCTGCCCTCAAGGCGCAGGTTCCAGCAACCACTGGTTCTGAAAAACGGGTCAACACGGTCATTCGGAACCAGAAGTGATTAAATCCTTGATTCATTATTACTGACTGGATCTGCCTTTGATCTTTTTCTTTACTCTGCCTCAGTGGGTCTGGTCAGGTTTATGCTGAGGAGGAATTAAGGTCACATACGGCGCTGTGATGGTTTTTTTGATTTGGACTTTATTCCCAGACTCCTGTTTTTGAATTCAGAATTCAGAGAATAAAGTCAATTCTGGAGTTTAAGGAGAGAATTACGAGTAAGAATTCTGAATTTTATGACAAAATTGCAAGATTTAAAGTCAGAATTCTGATTTTTAAGACAGATTTCTGAGATGAAAGTCAGAATTCTTTTAATAACGTCAATATTCCACCAAAAAAAATGTATTTAGCCCCACGTGGCACCAATCCTCCTCCGTAGAGTTCCGTCTCTTCACTACGCCTCTTACTTGAACCTTTCTGATATTCTATCATCTATATATATTATTATTCATCATTATTATAAAGACATATCTGTCCTTCCCTACAACCAATCAGAGGCAGAGTAGGGCGGGGTCACGGCGTCACCATAGTAGGATTTAACAGAGAAAATACAAACAGCACCGGTCACATGACCTGGGAAAAATTAAAACTAATAAAGTAAAAAAAAAACAAAAAAACAAAATAGAGCTACAATTGGACTTTCAACCCAAACCTGCACCGACGCACCTCCGCCGAGGCTCAACGGTACCAACATACAGTTTGTGTGTTCCTGCAGCGTTAAAGAAAGAATCCTGATTGACACTTTTCCTCGGCGAGGAACACTCTTCTCCTGTGAGGGTTAAACCTTTCCGAATAACCATGTCGGTCGTCTGTTTACGTGACCCGTGATCTTTTCCGACCCGGTGTTTACATGCATCCACTCACCTAATCGGAAACAGCTTTCTGACACGTGCAGACGTTACACACTCCAGTCCATAAGGTGGCGATAAAGCTACGATGAGCTGGGCGCCGACCGCCAACAAGCGCCCAGAAGAAGAAAACGACAAATAGGCCGTGGACAGGAAGTGACTTTTCGTCCAGCTAATCAAAGTTGCGATGAATAAATGACTCCGATGTAGACCGGTACGGTTTTGAAGTTGCCATTTTTTCCAGCGGCGCTGAAAAAAACTTATTCCGTCGCGACGCTTTGCGTGAACAGATACGACTCAAACAGAAAGTTTTCAGAAACAGTTTGTTTACACGCAGCGACTGGATATCGTAAAGACTTCCACGAAAGGACTTAGATCTCATTCTGAAAGCGGTGTTTACACGCAACATTCTCTTTCCGATCAGTCGTCTTTTCCGAATCTATTCGGAATGAGGCTGTCCATCGAAACCCACCTAGTGAATTCTGGTCCACCTCGGCGGTTCCTCCCGGTTAGTCCTGAATCCACTTCAGATTGAACAGGTTCTTCCGCCTTCCTAAAATACGTGCAACTTTCTTTTTCTTTTTGATAAATCCTGCTACCAGACAAACCAACCAACCAACAAACAACAGAATCAAACAGAACCTCTGAAGAAGATGAAGGTAACCATTAAAGGTTCTTCATTTAGAAAAACAAAACCTCTTCAGGTTTTCTTTTTGTCATGTTATCAGAGGTCCAGAATATTATTTTTTAAGGGGTTTCGTCTGGAGGTTTTCCATTCTGACAACATGACGTCCCTCAAAACAACAAAGTCTGGATCTGAAAGTCTTGGCGCTCAGATCCGATTGGACATCATCCCCATGTTCAGTTTGAGGAAGAAGGACTGCAGCTTGCACAGCCGACACGTCTTCTTCTTCTTCTTCTTCTTATTACTGTTCCTCCCTTTCTTGTACACTCCGTTATATTTCCCCTCTTCGTCCTCCTCCTCCTCCACCCATGGGACCCAGGCTCCGCCGTGCAGGCTGGGATCGGCCCGAGGGTCGTCGGGCGGGAAATAAACCGGCACAGCCGTTTGGTTGTAGTGGGCGAGCCGGGCCAGCAGCTGTTGGACCACGCCCGGCTTCTGGTCTGCCAGGTCCTGGCGCTCACACGGGTCGGCTGTGATGTTGAACAACCAGACGTCTTTGAGGGTGGAGGGTTTGTGCAGCCAGGAGACGTCCCGTTCAAGGTTCCACCAGCGACCAGGAAGAGTGGGAAGAACCTGGGGAGCAGAACTTTAGGTTACTGGTGTTCTTAGAAAAAAAACATTCATTTAAAACGACATGGGTATATCCCAAAAAAGTCCCCAATCTCCTGCGTTCTACAAGCAATCCCCCTGATTGACCTCCTCAAAGTAAATGTGAAGTTCCTTCCACAAAATATTTTCTTACAGAAGAAGTGAGTAAAATATGAAATATTAGAGTGAAACACAATAATATCTACTAGATAAACCTCCTCGAGTGTTCAGGTCCCTGAAAACGATCCCTGGATCAGTTTCTGAGTTATCGTGTTAATATGAAGGATCTGCGGTTGTTGTACCTGTTTGGGGACCCAGTCTCCGTGTCCGGGGTATCCGGTCAGCAGCTTCCAGTCCCCGACTCTGATGGAAGCCTGGACGGATGTGTCCCATATGGACTGGAAGGACTGGTGCCTCAACTGTGGTGTTAGATGGGATTTGGGTCGCAGCTGGGACACGTTCTGGTGTTGGTAAACCGTCCGTCTGGTCTTTAGAGGTACTTTTCTCAGCTTTGTCTTTTTAGATTTTGGTTGAGCCGGTCTTGTCTGTGACATGTTCTGGTTCTGGGATGTGTCCCAGCTGGATGTTGACTTCAGACGGGGCTGGATCCGAAGCGTTGGGGATTTAGGGCGAGACGTGGCGGACACCAATGGGGTACCACTGGCGTAGGACTTGAGGAGGGGTCTCTGCTTCCGAGGGTAGACCTTGGTCTTGGGTTTGGGTTTCAGTTTGGACTTTTTGAGGGGCTTCAGCTTTGGTTTGGGCAGGGACTTTGATCTCCGTTTGGGTTGAAGCTTCTTTGCGGGCTTTAGCTTGAACGCTGTTTTCTGCTTTGGCTGCTGCCTCGTCACCTTCTTCTTCTTCTTTGGTTTTTTAAAGCCTGGAGCTTTCAGCTTGTTTCCTAGAACACAAGAAAACACCACAGAGAGGAAGGTTTGTTTTGCAGAAAGTACTTTTATTCTATTTCTGGTTTATCTTAATGGTTCTGGAGACAGACAGTCGCATTTCTACGTCTCCTGTGCGTCGTTACTTTACTACTTCCTGTCGTAGAAAAAACACTGACTTGTTACAAAAGGGTAACTAGGAAGCAAAGCATAAAGCAATTACTCGAATAGTTTGGTTGGTCGTAACTAGGCCAACGCTGTTGTGCCCCACAGCAAGGGTATATCCCCGAAAAAACCCAAATCCCCTGCGTTGTACAGGCAATCCCCCGAGTTTGTCAAATATGATCTATTACAGTAGAGTATGATAGATAGAAGATTTCATCAGATCGATTCATACGCACCGAATTTGGACTCAATCGGACCAACAGTTGAGAATTATGGCCCGAATTATGACTTTTGCTGCTAAAAACTCCCCCTAGTGGCAGTAATATGGAACCGACCTTTCCCAAAATCACTTCAGTTCTTCCTCTCTCTAAGATCTATCCCGGCATTAAATAAAAATCAAATTAAATGTTTTTTTTCTTAAAAAACACTGTTTTCTGGACATAACTGAAAAACTATTTCACGTACCATTAAAGCCCCCCAATCCCCTGCGTTGGGTAGTGATTGGGGGTGGGGGTTCAATCAGGGGGATAGATTGTACGACCGTTGTGGACGTAACCTTGCCCCTCATAGGTCTAGTTGTATTTCAGGAGTTACCTGAAACTTCCCAGTTCTCGGGCTGAACCACGGGTTTGTACAGCGGGTCGATGTTATGCAGGATCTCCTGGCGAGGCGAGTCCTTCCCCTCACTGATGGCGGGCCAAACATCGAAACCATCCAGGCCCCGGCTCTGAGGGGGAACACACACAGGACTCAAAGCGAACACGAGGAGGAAGCGGCGTGTGGAGCGGCGAGGGGTCGCTCTGAGGATGAGTAATAGTGAGCTCCCTTTTGTGATAGAGGCTCTGGACTTTTCTGGATTACTCAGCTATCGTTCGGCCAACCGGGCCTTTATTGTGAGCTTTGGCGGTCCGACTCTTCTTGCAATCCAAGCAAAGGGAAGCTCTTTGGGAGCTGAACACACACCGCGTCGTCCTGCCAGTGAAGTGGAGTGAAACACAAAACGTCCGTTGGGTCGTTGTTTGGAGACGGAGCATTTATCTTCGTCAGCGGAGAGAAAATTCATCTGCCTGATAGTCAGCGGAGACGGTTTTACGGTAGCGCTGCAGCCTGAACTCTGGTCTGAGGACGGACCCACATCCAGCTGTAACCGTGACAACGGATGAACTGATGGAGTAATAAAAGGTTTGGGACACGGAGTGGGTCAAATGGTACTGGACAAAATCGAAATCGGTTCCGTGTTGCAGCATTTAATGAGCCTCAGCCTTTAATATCCTGTATTTACTGCGGGACCCAAGAGAAAAGTTCTTTCACAGAATTCAACTAAGTTTGACATCTTCCCTGAGCCCCCCCCCAAACAGCATTAATGACTGGTTCCAACTGGACTCGACCCAGCAGGACCTGGTCACCAACAGAACCCGTTCAATCACATCATCATTTCGATAAATCATCTTCAGAGGCAGGAAGTTGGTCTCACCAGTAGCACACTATGCCAAAAATCATAAGAAAGATCGACATCCATCAGTCTGGGAAGGGTTCCAAAGCTGTCCCAAAGGTTCTGGGACTCCCCAGATCCACAGCGAGACGTATTATCTACTAATGAAGAAGACCTGGAACAATAGTGAACCGTCACAGAAGTGGACCGCCTTCCAAAATTCCTCCGAGAATTCCTCCGAGCACGGTGAAGGCTCATCCAGGAAGTCAAGAAAAGATCTGAAGAGGACATCAAAGAAACTGCAGGTCACTCCATTAAAGGTCAGAGTTCATGGCCTCACGTCGGTTAAAAATGGAACCATGGGACTGTTATCTGGACTGATAAAGTTTAACTGTTGGAAGAAAGGGGGGACCCCTCGTGGAAACCAAACAAGAACATCAGACCTGAGGTCAAACATGGAGTTGGCTGTGGAATGTTGTGGAGATGCTTTGCTGCCTCAGGACCCCGACGACTCGCCAGGGAAGGGAAACTTGGATTCTCCCTCAGAATGACGGATCATCAGTCTGTTAGTTGAAGCTCAATGTTAGTTTGAAGTTTTAACGTCATCATTTTATGGGGAAGATTCTCTGAATAGTTCTACAGGATTCTACGAGTGGGCCAAAATCCCCCCACAGGCTGATCTCCAGGTATCAGAAGACATTTAGTCCAGCGGTACCTTCTCACAGCGCAGTAAGTTCCACTGACCTGGCTGATGTTTCCCCCGGCGAGGCCCACCAGTGTGGGGAACCAATCACTGACGTGCAGCAGAGCTTTGGAGACCCGCCTCCTGCGTCTCAACAGCGGGCTGTGAACGAACGCCACGCCACGGATTCCGCCCTCCCAGTAGGTCCCCTGGAAAACACAGTCAGGAGGTTTGGTGACGATGATGTCATCCGCGAAGCACTCCATGAATAATCCGATACAAATACTCTGAAGTCATTAAACATTAGGAAACAGGAAGTGACTCCTACCTTCCGGCCTCGCAGCGGCCAGTTGCTCCCTCCTGTGAACGGCTGGGCGCCGTTGTCGGTGGTGTAGATGATGACGCTGTTCCGGTAGTATCCGTACTTCCTCAGAGCGTAGGTGACGTTCCGGACGGCCTCGTCCACTGTGGACACCATGGCGGCGAACTTTCTCCTGGCCACGTTCGCCATGTCACGGTAAGGGTAGATGTAGGACTTGGGCGTCTGGAGAGGCGTGTGAACAGCCTGCAGGGAAACAGTCACTCGCCGTTTTTATCTTATACTGGGAGCTTTTCAAAATAAAACACGCAAAAGGTGATATAAAACTGTCGAAAAGCTTCAACTTAAACAATTGATTTCCTCAAAAAAAACTGTAATTGCATAATGAGCTATTTCTATTGAAAGTCAGTGGTCATAATGTTATGGCGGATCAATGGTTTTTCCAATATCTCTCGTCTTCACTCACCCACTGGAAAATAGATAATCTTTTGATACAAAATATTATTTAGAGAAGAAAGTCCTAATTTTACATGAGTAGTTTAATAATTCTATTAATAAAGAGCCATAATTCCACTTTATTTTGTGAGAATGAACCAGAATAAAGTTGGGATTTTACTAAAGAAAACAACAACATGATTTGACAAGCATTAAATTGTAAGTTTAAGAGGAAAAAAAGTGGAATTTTAGGAGAAAAAGTTAATAACTTTATACGAAAGAAGTAAAATTTAGGACCAAAAACTGTGATTTTGCAAGAGAGAACGTTGGAGTGTTAACAAGAAAAAAGTGAGTTTTACGAGAAGAAAACTCATAATTTTAAAAGAATTATGTAATTTTACTAGAAACGATACTTAAATTTATGCAAAACAGAATTTTGCCAGCGTGAAAGTTGGAATTTATCAAGAACAAAGTTGGAATTTTGCAAGAAGAAAATCGTAATTTTAAAAGAGTAAAGTTTAATTACATTACATTAATTACAAGAAAAGAGTCTAAAATTTACTGGAAAAAGTCATAATTTTAATAGAATACAGTTTTAAATTTTCCCAGAAACAAGTGAAATTTATTGTAAAAGTTCTAATTTTAAAAGAATAAAGGCTTAATTGTACGAGAAAAGAGGTTAAAAGTCATCATTTTAAAAGAATAAAGTTTTAATTTTACGAGAAAAGAGGTGAAAAGTCATCATTTTATAAGAATAAAGTTTTAATTTGACCAGAAAAGAGGTGAAAAGTCATCATTTTAAAAGAATAAAGTTTTAATTTGACCAGAAAAGAGGTGAAAAGTCATCATTTTAAAAGAATAAAGTTTTAATTTGACCAGAAAAGAGGTGAAAGGTCATCATTTCATGAAAAATATTCTGACTCGTGTCATTTTGCTGATGAAGTAGACAGATTATTTCAGGATCACTGTTTGTCATTTAATATATTCTCTTAAAATTACGACTTTTTCTTGCAAAAATCCCGATATCTTTTCTTGCGTTATTATCGATCTCCGTTATTTAAATGGTTTGTCTGTGATGACGTAACGTCCCCTCGTACGTCTCCAGCCTGACGGCAGTCCTTCTTTTACGGCGTGATACCTGGAGGGACAGCAGCAGGAAAAGCGGTTTGCCCGCCGGGTCGTGACTCTCCAGGATCTTGCGAGCTCTCTGCGTGAAGAGGTTGGTTGAATACTTCCCCTCCTGGCCCCACGCCACTCCCTCGCCATCCTGGAGGTCGTACCCACACAAGCCGGGGCCGTCGCAGGACTTATAGCTGGGGACGGTTGGAGGTGTGTGAGTTCCAGACACGAAGGAATCTTAAATCCATCCAATAGTAACACTTGTCACGTTTACCTGTAGTAATTCACGCTTCCTGTCAGAGACCCGAAGAAGCTGTCGAAACCTTTCCTGGTGGGAAGACAAGCTTTCCTGGAGGAGAGAAAAAAGGAGCTCTAGAAGGTTTGTACTCGTAGAACATCTATGATTCTATTTGGATCCGCTCCACTTTGCCTGCACATACGATCTCAACGATCAGCCATAACATTAAGACCACATTCCCCTTTAGCCCCCATACCAGCTCTACGACCCTCTGAAACACCTTTCTCTCGGATCCAGCGTTAACTTTCACTATTTGTGCTACAGTAGCTCACCGGCTGAGCCTTGGACACCCGTGAACGTGTCTCTGGTTCACCAGTTTTCAGTCCTACGACTATTACCCCAGGTTCTAACCACTGCAGACCAGGAAAACCCAACAAGACCTAGATATCTGGTGTCACTCAGGTCCTTAGATGTGTTTATTTTTCCAACTTTGAACACATCGACTTCAGGGCAAAATGTTAATTTGCTGCTATATATATCCCGCCCACTGACCGGTAACCATGTCAACGAAATGGTCGCTATCATTCACTTCACATATCAGTGGTTATAATCTTATGGCTTATCGGTATATATTGCTGTTTTCCTGCATTGTTCCCTGAGAAATTCAATGTATAAAAAAAACAAAAAAACAATCCTGGCGGGAAAGTTACTTCTTACTTATTAGATTACATTCTTGCATACCCATGCATCTTTCTAACGAACTGCATTAAGTAGTTAGATTACCTCGACTTTTTAACTCCTACAGCAGGAACGTAGTCCAGAGCTTTAATGCAGCAGCAATAAAAAACCCAGAATCATAATGAAATGGACCATTAGTACCTTGACTGAAGTAAAGTTTTAGAACGCAGTTCTTTGATTGAAGTAAAGTTTTAGAACGCAGTTCTTTGAGTGTAGTGGAGTATTTTCACTGTGTGGTATTTAGTGCTACTACTCCAGTAAATGATCCGAGTAGTAACGGTTACGCAAAAAGAATTATTCATCTGATCTTGTTCCCTCCAGCAGTGTGTGCCTCAGAACTCTCAGGCCAGAACCTCTGAGGTAAACAAACCGCTCCTCCAATTATTTTCTTCCTTCTGCTATCAGGCGGCTAAATGCCGACCGTTGTTATTGGAATGTAGGTCAGAACCCGGAAACTCAGGTCGAGTGCAGGAGCGTCTAGGTTCTGTCTTTGTTAGTGTTATCGCCTGGCTCCTTCTATACACCCAGTGGGTGCTGGTCTTGTTCTTGGAATCATATGTCGATCAGATTGGTTTGAGGTGCCAGAACACACACACACACATCGTGAAAAGGTGAAAAGGCATACACAATATAAGCCAGGTGGTCATAATGTTATGGCCGATATTGAAATCTTGCTGACAACTGAAAGACGTGTCTCAGCAACACGTAGACAAACAAAAAATGCTTGGTTATGACTCTATAACGATTTAACTCCAGGTCCGATGGATCCGCACCGATGGTTCTGAAGGTGTCCATCTCACCTGTAGAAGCCCAGGTGCCACTTGCCCACCAGGTGTGTGCTGTAGCCGGCCTCGCGGAGCCTCTCGGGCAGAGTGTCCATGTGTAAGGGCAGACAGCTGGGCTGGCTGGGTCTGATTATGGAGTGTTGGAGTCCAGTGTGGATCTGATACCTGCAAGAAAAAAAAAACCCGGTTTGTGTACTTCCTGCTGACTGGTCACATGGGATCTTCTGTCAGGCCTCGATGACACACGCCGTCTGTCGTCGCCGCAGTGAGGTGACCTAATCGATGATGGGATTACTCAGAGCGGCTGCTTCGGTAAAACCTCTGATTAAACGTCTGCTCCTCTCTGGCCTGCTGCTCCCACTAACATGGAAACATCTCATCATGACCTCATCATCACCACACAGACTCTTCTTCACGATGCTTCTACAAACAAACTAAGAAAAACATAGACGTCTTTCATATGAACACATCGACAGATTGTGGTCCTCAATTCTCATTAAAAAAAAAAAAGGATTCCGGGTGTGAATTTATTTGAGCAAAGGAGATCGTGTTTTCCCATGTGTCAGTGGGTTTTGTTGGCGGTTTGGCTGGTTGGTCAATTTGTCGGTATGCTGGTGGGCTGTTGGCGTTTTCTGTTGATTGGTCAGTTTTCTGGTTGGTTGGTTGGTCAATCTGTTTCTGGCTGGTTTGTATATTGGTCTACTGGTTGGTCTGTTTTTTGGTTGGTTGGTCTACTGGAGGAACTGTTGCTTGGTGGGTTGGATTTCTGTTGGTTGTTGGGTTGGTATATCTGTTGTTTTGTTGGTCTACTGGTTGGTCTGTTGGTCCATTGGTTGGTCTACTCTTTGGTCTGTTGGTTTTTTGGCTGGTTGGCTCCTCTATTGGCGTTTGTTTGTTTGATACACTGGTTGTTTGTTGGTCTACTGTTTGGTCCATTGGTTGGTCTTTTGGAAGGTCCATTGTTTGGTCTACTGTTTTGTACGTTGGAAGGTCCAATTTTTTTGTCTACCGGTTGGTCTGTTGGAAGGTCCATTGGTTGGTTTGTTGGAAGGTCCACTGGTTGTTCTACTGGTTGGTTGGTTGGTTGGTGGGCTTGTCGTTTCGTAGTTGGTCGGTTTGGTATGTTGTTCTGCTGGTAGAAAGGTCGGTCTGTTGGTTGGTGCTTTTCCGGCAGGATTTCACAAACATTGCTGGACAAATTTCCACTAAACCTTGTGGAAGGATGCAGCATCTGGATAGAGAAACAGATCCGGGATTGTTTTATTGCTAGAAAGGACATTTTTCCACATTAACCCTAAAATTAATCAGCAAGGCACATTCCTCCTTCCCAGCCGAACATCCGATCAGGGGTCTGTCTAGCTCGTCTGTAGTCTCAATCAATGTAGACAATATTTAAAAAATGTCCCAAGACCTGGAAGAAACTCCAAACTCAGAGGAGGACTTTACCTGCCGGTGAGCAGCTGACTGCGTGACGGAGTACAGATGGGCTGAACGTAGTAGTTCTCCAGCTTCACTCCTTCCGCCGCCAGTTTGTCCAGAGTGGGAGTCTTGATGGTCGGGTTGTGGTAGCCGATGTCATTGAAGCCCTGTTGGAGAGTCACGAAGAGTTCTGCTGAAGACGGTTCAGGTGATAACATGGAACCGTTGTGAAATAAAACATTTCTGGGCTTCTGTAGGAACTTGATGGTCTTTCTGTGGACGAGAACCTGCTCCCTCTGTTGACCCAGAATCCTTCTGAGCGATTCTTAAACCAAACAACTGGATCTCTAAAGATACAATCATGATCCTGACTGACGGCTACGAAATGAGATTTAAGAGTCTGCCATGCAAAGTAGACATGGTCGGGATCTGGTTGAGGTTTCTGCCTGTTGAAAGACAGAAACATGGGGGAATTGTTGGGGGTACCGGGGTAAATCTGCTGTTTAAAAAAAAAAAGAAAAAAAGTGAATAAAGATAAAAATTTTCTTTGATTTTCTGCTACATAAATAAGACTGAGCTGACTTGACATGTTTAGCTCCTGTATCATCTGAGCCCAAAGAAGAGCTACTGTAGCACACGTCGCTGAAAAAGTTAATGCCGGTTCTGATAGAGCTGATAGAGAGGTGTCAGAACCCCCAGATCCACCCCAAAGCTGATTTGTTGGCAAAAAAAAGAGGGCCGAAGCCCCTATTAGGCAGGTGGTTGTAATGTTATGGCTTATTGATTGACAGGAGGTGAGTTTAAGGAACCAATCCATCTGGATCAGCACCAACATTTAACAGGCTCTTTCTAATCCATGGCCCAAAGTTTCACGGTTCGGTTTGGTTAGATGTGAAATAAATCCTAAATCTGCATCAGAATCTTTCCTGGCTCCGGCACCAACCTTCCCCCCACCAAAGCGTTCCAGTGTTTATCTCTGTAATCCTGGGGGCAAAAAAACCGACTCACCAACGGACAAGCAAACAAACGGACCCAGAATCTCTTTGCAGGCCCAGAAATACGAATGAAATCCCCCTCATTCGGATCAGCACCGTGTTCTGTTGAGAGGTGATACCTGGTCGTCTATGAGGATGAACAGGATGTGCGGCTGGTTCTTCTTCTTCCCTCCCGCGTCATCGCTCTGAGCGCCTCCGTCCTTGTGGTCCGGTTGGGGCCGCTGAGCCGGCAGGCAGTCCAGGCTGAAGAAGAAACTCAGCGCGGTCAGCGCCGCCGCTGCAGGAGGCCGCATCTCTACGGCAGGAGTCTTGCGGGAAGGAAAAACAGAACAACGAGGACAGCACTTTGATTAAAAAACTCAAAACACAGCGTTAAAAATGAGCGAGTCGGCAGAAATTCACACAAGCACGCCGGCGCCGGCGGAGTGAGAGCAGATCATAAAACCACATCGGAGCTGGACTTGCCAACTAGGCTGTAAGGCTGATCTGAAACGCATCCATCTGCTGGAACCAGAGCCAAACCTCTGAGGAGGCCGTTTAACCATCTACACCCTCCTGGAGCTGAATCACAACAAGAGAGATGCGTCTGAGCGGGCAGAACCAGAAACCCGCTCAATGGGACTTTTTCTCCTCGACCCCTTCACAAGGTCAAATCTTCTACCGGCACAGAGTCCGCCTCCGTTTTTATGATTCCCTGTTCTCTTTTTCTGGTTGGGTTCCAACAACACGATCAGTTCAAGAACTCTTCCACCGCACAGATGTTCCCAACTGGATCCTCCGGTTAAAACTCTGGATAAATCAGATCAGATGTTCATCTTCTCCGTCCCACGGCGTCGAAACGCAGAGAAAGAAAAAAAGAACTCTGAGCGTTATCTTTGATGAACCTTAACTGTAAGAAAGGAAAACGGGACTTTGCAGTGGCTGTTCCCGAATGACGTTATGATTTACCTGCTTTTATAAGGACCGTTAGAAAACCAGCAACTTTTAAACCTTTACTGAAGACCCATTTGTTTTCTTTGGCTTTTAATTGAGGTTGAAGTTTTATACATTTTCGATTTTTTTTTTCCTTTTAAAGTTTGAAAAACATAACGACTAATGTAGTTAAACGCTCTTATTTTGAAGGGTCACACTGGAAGTGGCTTTATTCTGTTGGGGTCTAATTCTGCACTGTAAAAACAAAATTGTTGATCAACTTAAAGAAATTATATGAACAAGTGATACGAGATATAAAAGTATTTTTGAGTATTTTGAGTTTTTTTTTTTTAACGGAGCTTTGTGCTCAGGTTCAAGAGTCCTTTTGATTCCTTTGATATTCTTTCAGGGGAGGAGCTGAGGGCTGAAAAGCGACGCTGAAGTGGAAGACGTTGCCGTTGCCGTTAAAAAAGGCTGGCAATAAATCTGCAAGAGTTTTTCCGAAAAACTAAACCGCTGTTGTTACCAGTTCCTTTGATGTTTCGTGCTGGGAAGAAACAGGAAATGGCGCAACGATGTCTGTTTAAGATAACGCCCCTCTCAAAGTCTGGGAGTGTGGAGCAGAGAATAAAATAAGGTGCTGAGCACATGAAGGGAACGTGAGAGGAAGAAAAACCACGTAGGTTCAGAGGTTTTTTCTGATCGGAACTTCTTTTTTTTGTGCTATTTCTGTGAAAAGAGAATTTTTTTTGCAAATCTATTCCGAAAGGCACAGCGAACTGTTGCCAATCACGTCAAACATTCTGATTGATGTCTTTATTATGTGCTCGGAGCGCCGTGGGGCAAAGCTTATGGAGGAATGATAATCTACGCGCTCAGAACGCCTGAAAATAAATCTCATGTTACACAACCAAAGCTGGAAAAAAAAAAAAACTTTAGATTTACAATGACGTGAAACAGACAAAAAGAGAAAAACAGATGGAGCTCCGTTGCTTCATGTTCAAGCCGTCGCTGATGTTTCGTCATTTGTCAGAACCCACGACAAACGTTGGCCCAGAAGTCACCATAAGGTCCCAACCATAACATGAAATTAGATAATTCGGTTCTGCGGCGCCGCATTGCTTCAGACTTACAGATGTCTTTAAGCGTTCACTCCCTCAGTGAAGGCATCTTCAGACTGTGTGAGAGGAAGAGGAGCAGGCAGATGGTGTCAGACTCTCTCATCTGTGACATGTTTACCCCTGCAAAAGCAAAAGAGCAGCATGCCATGTTGACTCGATCCCTGCCGACCCGACTCAAAGCGGTTGCGTGAGCCTGAGCGGACTCCAGTCCGACAACCAGCACTTCTGGCGTCTGACGAAGGTCACCTCGTTCTGTTTCTTGTCTCACAGCCTTCGCAAATTTCTACATCAACATGTGCAGCTCGGTCTGGACTGTTCTGCTCTGAACGCTAGGACCAACTCACATCCCAGCGTTTACAAAAGAAAGAAGAAAGAAAAACCTGCAAAAGAAACCATATTAAACAAAACCATGGAAAGTCAGTCAATGAGCTCAGTCTGTAACCATGGACAGCACGCTATACATACGTGTAACAAGACATCAAAGTCATCTAAACAC
This sequence comes from Lophius americanus, assembly GCA_037951165.1. Lineage (NCBI taxonomy): Eukaryota > Metazoa > Chordata > Actinopteri > Lophiiformes > Lophiidae > Lophius > Lophius americanus. The sequence continues at coordinate 2,964,843 of JBBDHG010000210.1, read as the reverse complement.
ATGTCAAAGACATCAAAGCGATCAATTGAAATTCTGAAAAGACATCTTGAACACATCTTACATCAAGTCACGTGTCAAAGACGTCACAACCATCAAGTTACATGTCACAAAGACACCAAGTCACATGTAAAAGACATCAAAGCCATGACTTCAAAATCATCAGGTGACAAGACTAACACATCAGCCATCAGGTCACATGCCAACAACATCAGAGCCATGACTTCAAAATCATCAAGTGACATGACTTATACGTCAGCAATCAGGTCACATGTCAAAGACACATCAAAGCCATGATTTCAAAATCATCAGGTGACATGACTTATACGTCAGCAATCAGGTCACATGTCAAAGACATCAAAGCCATGATTTCAAAATCATCAGGTGACATGACTTATACGTCAGCAATCCGGTCACATGTCAAAGACATCAAAGCCATGATTTAAAAATCATCAGGTGACAAGACTAATATCACCCATAAGGTCACATGCCAACAACATCAAAGCCATGACTTCAAAATCATCAAGTGACATGACTTATACGTCAGCAATCAGGTCACATGTCAAAGACATCAAAGCCATGATTTCTAAAATCATCAGATGACATGACTTATACGTCAGCAATCAGGTCACATGTCAAAGACATCAAAGCCATGATTTCAAAATCATCAGGTGACAAGACTTATACGTCAGCAATCAGGTCACATGTCAAAGACATCAAAGCCATGATTTAAAAATCATCAGGTGACAAGACTAATATCACCCATAAGGTCACATGCCAACAACATCAAAGCCATGACTTCAAAATCATCAAGTGACATGACTTATACGTCAGCAATCAGGTCACATGTCAAAGACATCAAAGCCATGATTTCTAAAATCATCAGATGACATGACTTATACGTCAGCAATCAGGTCACATGTCAAAGACATCAAAGCCATGATTTCAAAATCATCAGGTGACAAGACTTATACGTCAGCAATCAGGTCACATGTCAAAGACATCAAAGCCATGATTTCAAAATCATCAGGTGACAAGACTAACATCACCCATAAGGTCACATGCCAACAACATCAAAGCCACCAAGTAACATGCCAAAAGACAACAAAGGTTCAACTCAACTGACAATGACAAAAAAGCCTTAGTTACACTAAACGTAGGACCAGCCCATTCTCAGTTTCGTAACATTTTCCGGATAATCCCAGACAAATTAAAAAAGAATAGTGAAAAACATTTTTTATCTGAAAAGTAACTAGTAACTAAAGCTTTTCAGATAAATGTAGTGGATTAAAGAGTAAAATACTCCAACCTGTATGAAGAAGCATACTATTGGAATGAATCCAGTAAAATCCACTGTAATTATAAAGGTGTACTAAAGTATGGTAGTCGAGTAAATGTACTTAGTTACTCTAAGCCTCTGGTCTCCATGGCTGTAACACATGACTCACATCCTACCTGTGCATGAATACCTTTCCTGTGTCAACCTGTGAGTTTAAAGTCATGCAGGCTCAGACTGGTCCCCTGTAAACGGAGTTAGGATCATTCAAGCCTGGGTCAAGAAAACCAGGATTTTCTAAATGTAAGATCAGGTGCAAATAAGCCCTTTTAAAAAAAAATCATCTACTCCTTTCAGCAGCTGCGTTCCATCAAAGCCTGACCTGGATCAATACCTCTCTCTAACATCAATAGGAGTGATCGGCTCCTGTCTTCCTCCTCCTCCTCTCCTCTTCCTCACCTCGTACTTCACAGTTCGAGTCTTCAGCTCGCGCGGCGTTCGGTGTGCGTAAAGTTTGCAGGAGACGCCGCATGTCCTCAAGTTTCCACAAAAGCTTCCTTCCAATGCGAGCGATCAGTCTCCCAATGAAATACGAACAGTCAAACCAGACTCAGTGGTGCGCCCGGACTTCCGGCTGGGCCCGCCAAAATAAGAGTCTGTATGGTTTTATAAGTTTGAAGTGGAAAAAAGGTGTGCAGTTCGTATTATTTTATTATTTTATTGATCTATGTGCGTTTGCATTTTTGAGGAAAAGCTTAAGCGTGTTCATGCATGAATCATTACTTAGCAGAGCAATATTTATCCTTCGTAAATATATATATTTTTATAGTAAGTCATAATTCCACTTGAAAAAAGTCGTAATTGATCAAGAATAATGTCGTGAATAAGATGTTTTATTACAAAAATAAAGTTGTGAGTACTAAAGGTATAACATATTGGAATATTGTCATAATGGTGAGACAAATACAACAGTAAAAATATATAGTATGACGTGATCGTGGTCTAATTGCACAAGATTGAAGCCGTAATTGAACAAGAAATTAGTTACAATTAAGAAAGCAATAATGAGATTTAAAAACGTTAATTTACCCCCCAAAAATAATAATTTAGAATTACAGGAATAAAGTTTTAATTGCAAAATAATATTGTAATTTAAGAACTCGTTATATTTATGGAATAAAGTCTTAATTATATTTTCAATAAAAACAGGATTTCACAAGGAGGAAAATGCTGTTTAACAAGAATAAAGTTGCAATTGTTCGACAATAAAATCATAATTGTACAAAAAAGCCGTATTAATAAAAGTCATTGTTTTAAAATAAAAATCATGAGACTGAAATAATATTGTAAATATAGTGTTTTAAATTTTTATTTGTATTTTTTATTTATATATATTGACAATTGGGTTAATAGCATTGCTATACATTTTTTTATTGCACTGAAACAGTGAATTGAATAATGTGAACCATAAAACATATGCTTTTATTTTGCCTTAAAAACACAGTTATACAATTCTAATTATTGTTTGGGGAAGTTTTTAGATATTTGTGAAGCTCCCATCATTATAAATATTGCTAAAGGTTCTGTCATGATGAATATTAGCCCACTAATCCACAAACGTACCAAGTTTCCCATCGATAAAAGGCAGCATCAGTAAATAAATGATCCTTTAATCATCACAGTTTTATTTTGAAGGCGGAAATGCCTCACATCCGCTGCTCCTCGTGTTGTATTTCTAACTTCACGGAGGGAAAAGTGGGGGAAAAAGTCCTGTCCCTTTAAAACAAGTCGTTAAACTTTATTGAAGTTCTTGTATTGTGGTTCTTCTGGTCCCTGCAGGCTGAGATAGCACCAGGATGTTTGAGGCTGTGTGAGGGACACAACATGAGGTGAGCAGGACGACTGCAGGGCTGGATCGAGGAACCGTCTGAGGAGCCAGCTGGCAACCAGGAGGAACCCAGGAATTTCTCTCTTTACAGCAGGACACAGCTCCGACTGCATCCAATCATCCAGAAACAAGTAGGGGTGAGAGGTCAGAGCAATCAGGACAATAAAAGCTCCAAGCCTCTCAAGCATTAATATACATCCTGGAGATTTTATCGAGAGTGATTACATAGAAACATCTGCGGCGTTTAACATGGTCCACTCACAGCTAGAAGGTTGGAGGTTCACGTCGACTCCCCTTCCTGTCGTTTTGAATCCGAATTTCTCCAACTACTGGATTGTTTTAGTCTCAGGCAACGTGTGGATGTTCCCACCCACACCATGTGGCACACTCTGGATCTAGTCGTCACTGGCTCTGCTCCTCTCAGCAATCTTCTCGTGTACCACCTGGGTGTGTCCGACCACAAGGCCGTCTCCATGGAATCGTCACTTGTGTCCCCCCTCGCCAAGCCCAAACGTCAAATCTAAAATTTGAAACACATCAACCAAGAAACCATGAGAGTCGACCTCCAGCATCTTCTTTCTGCAAACGTTGTATCAGCCAATGACTCAGTAGATTTCTACAATAACTCCCGGAGTAGCATCCTGGATCGTCACTTACCTGTAAAAACTAGAACAGTCACCTTCTCCCGCTCAGCTACGGGAAATGAAGGCAGCTGGGCGTGTCCTTGAGCGGCGTTACAAGGCTTCAGGTCTTACTGTCCACAAGCTAGCCTTTCGGGAACACCAAAAGGTATACTCAAAGTCCCTTAGAGAGGCTCGGTCACTGTTCTACTCCAACATCATCAAAACCAGTCCTGGAAATTCTAAGCAGCTGTTTTCCACTATCAATCATCTCCTTAAACCACAAACTCTCCCACTTACAGAAATAACAGAAGAGCACTGTAATAATTTCATGGCTTTCTTCAAATCAAAAAATGACTCAATCGGTTCTCTCCTTTCTGGTTCCTCCTCTCTACCTATCCAGTCTGCTTACTCACAGTTTGAGATCTCCCAGCCTCTAAAGTGTTTCCCAGAAATCTCACAGCAGGAGGTTGAGGTTATCATCAGGACGATGAAACCCTCCACCTGCGCCCTCGACCCCTTTCCTACAGCCCTACTGAAAACTAACATCTCTTCCATCAGTCCCCTGATCACTGCTGTTATAAACCAATCCCTCCAGGCCGGCTTTGTTCCATCTGCTCTAAAAGATGACATAATCAGACCACTCCTCAACAAACCTACTCTCCATCCAGAAGTTTTTGCAAGTTACAGGCCCAGATCCAGATGCTGGTTCACCTTCCCTCCTGATTCTCCTTGATTTGTCTGCTGCCTTCGACAAAGTTGATCCTTGAATACTCCTACACCGCCTACATCACACATCTGGACTCAGTGCCACCGCCCTAAACTGGTTTCAATCCTACTTCACCCTACATCAGACCCGGTCTTCCTCCAGAACCAGCGTTACCTTCTCTGGTCACGACATTCCCCTCTCTTCATAAGTCACCGACCTCGGCGTAAGATTCCACCCTCAACCCACTTTTGAATCTTTTTGGTCATATTTTTATATAATTAGTATTATAGATTTTTTTGATGCTTTTATCTGCTTTTACCTTGCAGCACTTTGAGATTTGATCCAAATGTAAAGTGCCTTATAAATTAAATGTATTTTTATTATTATTAAATCCAGATCAAACACCTTCCTAGGTTCCTTCCCTCCTACCCAAGGTCCCAATCCTAAACATTCAACATATCTCCTTAAGTCGGGAGGCACTAAAGCCACGCCATTATGTCACAAACACACAATAGTTATGTCATTACTTCGTAGAGACACTCTGGACATGTCACTACATTGCTGTGTTCTGCTCAACGATGTTAGAGGTAAATTGTTTTGCCCATAAACTTCTGGAAGTTGGCAGAGAAGAGTTTTGGCAGCAATAAAAAATGCAAAAATGTTTTGCTGAGGTTGTGATGTAACAGCGTGAGCACGAAGCAACGTTAGCGGGGCTGATGATGAGCTGGTCTTCGGTCTGTGAGGCCATTATAATTCCCCCTGTCACTTTTTTTTAAGCTCTGTTGCCTCTGTAGACTTTAGTCGTGGCCTAAAGCGCGGACAAAAAACTCTGCATTCGTCACAAAATTCAAGCTCTGGTGAACCTTTAGTCTGAACATATTCTGTAGTTCAGTTGTTTTTTGTTCACACAATCTGTGGTTTTAAAACTGTTTGTCAAAGTTTTGGTTGGTAATCATAGTCCTGCCCCCAGGCACTGGTGTAACTGGTTTCTTGGCTCTGGCACCAGTTCCTCGGGCCGAGATCCCCTTCTACGGCTGTGGAAAGGCAAAGAACCGGTTCCAAATTAGGCACTGGCTCTGACCCAGCCTTGGAACTTGCTTGTGGAAAAGAGGAATTAGAGTCAGACCTGAATTTGCGTGCCGTCTCTGGTGTGTCCTGCTCCCTGCCCAGTATCACCTGGGACAGGTTCCAACCCACAGGCGACCCTGCAGAGGATTAATGGGACTAGAACCACAACGGGTGGATGTAGACAAACAGAGCAGGAGTTTACATTTTCATAAAGATAAAGAGAAAACATGTGATATTTGTACAAGAAGCATCTGTGTAGTCTATACACCTGAATTAGTCTGATTAAAATCAAGGTTTTGTGGAGGGAAGCGGGGTTGGGGGGGGGGGGGGGGTGGGGGGGGGGTGCATACCAGTCCGATAACTTCTCCTATCACCCTTTAAGGTCTGACTTCTTCCTCGACTGGATTCATTTAGTCCGAACAATTTGTCATTTGAAACATTCAAACAGTCTGGCGGCGGTTCATCTCGGTGAAACAAACAAAGCTGGGTTAGAGGTGGTGGGATTCATTAAAGCCGGATTTACTGGCAGTGAGCAATACATGAAGGAATGCTGCCAGATGTACGCCTCATTAAAGAAACCGCGGCGAGATACTCACCGTTCTAACCCCTGAAAGACCCCTAATTGCTCTTATTATCAATTCTTCAAGAATTAGCGGTCATAATTGTGGGTCTTTATGGAACGGGTGGTTACGGAGGCTCAACTCTGCCAGTAAAAGACAAAAAATAAACGCCGACTTTGAGCCCAAATTGCAAGCTAATAAGTCGCCCCCATGCGATAATAGGGATTTTATTCTCTAGGTATAAAATCTTGACTGTGTTCCTACTACAAAACGGAAACAAATGAGCAAACAATCAAAACAAACAACGCCTTTTGGCTCTTAACAGGAAGTGATAATCACCCGTCACTTATATCAACACATTTAAGACAAATTCCCGCACAGATATACGCCAAAACCCCGTCTCAGAAGAGAAAAGCAAAAACAAAGGAGGAAGAAACAGCGATAGTAACTGGAGCGTCATTCAGCAGAGTAGAGCGCAAACCTCTGCCAGGTCCGAACAATCCAACACATCTGTTAAGTTTGGCGGGTCCCTCCTTAAAATTTCATGGAAATCCTAATAAATCACTTTAATAACTGATCTGATTCACTCTACTTGGAGAAAATTGGTTTCTCCTGTTTTTAAATATGACAAATATGTTAAAAATTAAACAAAACCAAATCTAAAACTTTATTCGAGCCACATTGTTGTTAGTTTATTTAATGTCAGGGTTTGCAAAAGCAGCAACTAAAGTTTTAGTGCGTTTCCAACTTGTAATGTAACTGTAATGATCATGAATGGAGTTTAAGACCTTTTTTTTTTTTTAAAGATGTGGTGCCAACATAAAAAAGATTATATTTTTTCCCAATATCCACTCTTTGGTAGAGTCAAACTAATTATATGGCTGACCGGTTTCTTGGTTTGGTGGTTGTTTTATTTGTTTGTTTGTTGGTTGAGGTTTTATAGCATTATTATGCTAAGCTATTAAACCATCCATATTATCCGGTCCATATTATATTTAGTGCACATCTGGATTGAGAAAATGATCCATAGATTTATTCTAAATTTCCCAATCCTTTGTTAGTTATTTTAAAAAATTGCTTATTTCTTTATTCTTAGTATATTTGTATGACTATTGCCGTGCATTATATACCTACCATGTAATACATGATCCATTACTATTGTAATTTTATAAATAATAATCAATATTATAATCATATCTAATTTTACTATATGTTATTACAGTAACTGAATTGTATATTATATATAAAACTACAGGTATGCACCATTTATTAATAGGTATTACATTATTAATTATATATATTACATTAAAGTAAAACGTATCATACCATAATACTTGTTTTATTGTTGTGTATTAGTCGTATTGTACTTTCATTTTTATTATTTGATTTTAATTCAATTTTTAAAAATTTTTAAAAAAATCACAGAAGCTGTTTTGAGCGCGTCGCCGCTTTCTGACGTCACGGCTCCAATTTTTATTGAAAATTCTGCGACAGATATAAATGTCAACAAAATGAATCATGTGTTGGATATACCAAAACCTAACTCTCTGGGTAAATCCTCATGCAAATCCGTCCAGTGGGTTTTTCAAAATTTTGATCAAAAACTTAATCAGGTTAAAACATAAAATTCTGGGTGGAGGTAATAAAAATAGATTTTATATAACGATGCGCTTGCATCCGCTTCAGCTGCGCCTTAAAAAACGACATTTCCCATGCTGCATTTCGAGGGGGGCGTCTACAGCGTTCAGTGCATACACGCTGAATAGCTAGCGTGAAGTGAACTGTTATTAACTCCGTAATAATATTCCAGTTTTGCTCCAGTTTCTCAGTGGTGTGAGACAGCTCGGTTGGACAGGATGGTGCAGGAGGAAGAGGAGGACACACTGCTGTACCTCATATACCAGCACCTAAAGGTGCGCGGCTACAAGAAAGCTGCCAAGGTGCTGGAGAAACACGTAACTCAGGTGAGAAGTTAGCTCCAAATCTTCTACACCTACACCTAGGGTCCAGCTTTAGAGCTGCCCTCGTATGTCTGTTTAATGACATTATTGTTTGTTTCGTTTAATCTCCGGCTGGCACGCTCGTGTTATATAAGCATGCGTGAATTATGAATGTGATTTCAGAGTGTGTGTTCCTGCAGGAGCCTCTCTCTCTCTCTCTCTCTCTCTCTCTCTGTTGAAGCACATGGCCTCCTGGAGAAAGAGAACATTTTGTTTCAGGGGCTGCATGGTCGTAAAAAAGAGCCCTGCTGCAGGCCTGCACTCAAATCCTGTTCTCAGAGTTTAAGATCTGACCGATTAAAGACGATATCTTTCCACTTTGATTCAAAAATTAAAGATGTAATAGTTCATTGATTGACAGTTATACTTATCAAATCAAGAGGATTAATTAAATGATCAAAAACATAATCGAAACTGTCAGAAGTTGTTAGGTAAAACCCTAACATGTGAAGATAACAGTTGTCCTTAAACTATTTTTCAATAATATAACCTTTTTTTTGAATAAACAGGAGTTGTTTCATAACCTCCTTTGGAGGCGGGTCATGTATGGACTGTTTGTTTTTCTTTCTGTCTGGTTGTTAGAAAGATTGAAGAACTTTGATTTGCATGACATTTTACCCAGTGGCGGGTTTTAACTTCACCTAGAGAGGAGTTACATGTTTTGTAGTTTTTAAAGTAAAATATGTCCCTCGGAGTAGTGATGTCAAAATTTGCCGGGACGCTTTGTTCTTTTGATTCCTTAGATGTTCTTTTAGGGGTGGAGCTAAGAGCTCTGCTCACTATTTATTCCTTGGATGTTCTTTTTGGGTGGAGCTGGGGCTCTGTCCGTTATTTACGCCTTTGTTCCTTTGATTCCATTGATGTTCCATTTGGGTGGGGGGGTTCTGTCCATTAGTGATTCCTTTGGTTTGGAGCTAGGGGTTCAGTCGATTATTTATGCCTCTGTTCCTTCGATGTTCCTTTTGGAGTGGAGCTTGGAGCTCGGTGGGCTGAACAGAGACGCTAAAGTGGAAGGCGCAGGAGACGACTGGGTAGGAAGTATCTGAGAGATACTCAGTTTGTTGGAGTTGTTTGTTAGATTTAGAGGCTGGCAATATCTCCGACATTAATGGAGACATTAATTAAAGGCAACTTGTACATAAAACTCAGGCAGCACAAGATACACATAAATTAAATAAAAGGTTCCATGGATCTGAATAAAATATGGATATAGATAAATAAAAATCTTAAATAGGCCTATGCTGTCGTCCCACGAAAGCAAGGGTATACCCCCGAAAAAGCCCCCAATACTCTGTGACTTTATCTCTGCAAAGTAGTTTTTCATAATTTGATGAATCTCCAAGTTTATACATATGCTCAAAATCTGACCAGAACTTATGGCCTGAATTCTTTAAAGCGCCCCCTAGTGTCATAAATATACAACTAACCTCTCAAAAAAACGATCAAGTTCTTCCTCGCACACTGGTCTACATGGGTTTAAAATTTGCGGACGATCCATAAAATATTTCGCGTTAATGCGAAATATTTGCGGCAGCGATGATGATTCCTTCATATGCCCAATTTTTCCAGGATAGAACGACAGGATAACGACTTTAGAAAGGATTTTAAAAAAACAACTTAAAATCGGACATACAGAAAAACATGACAATTAAAAAAGATGTATGTACCATTTATGGCGATGCTGCGTTCAAGCCAATCTGAAATGACGGGTCTCCGTCTCAGTTTTATTCAAACAACTGTCCACGGATTAATTTGTCCCCCCCCCCATTATCTTTTCTTTGAGAAGAGTCTCAGCTCGAGGTAGATTGGAAGATTTTATTTATGTTCAAACTGTACGTCCATGTAATTTCTTTTTCATATTTTCTGTCTTGAACTTCCATGCATCAAAATAATAAATGTCTTTTACCCGTCAGTGAGTTTTGGTCAGTTTCAGGTTTCATGCTTGTGTTCTAAAAACACCATCAGAAGTTGCTGACAAGACTTTTATAACCCCAACAGAAGACTAAAAAACGCTCTTAACAGAGTTACTTTGACCACGTTCTAAAAACTCGCTGACAATGCCAGATGCTTCCACAGAGGCCCGGTTCTTTCAATAATGGGAGCACCCCAGAAGTGAATCCCGGCTCTGGCAGCTGCTTGGATTCCTTCGCCGGGAGTGTGTGTGTGTGTGTGTGTGTGTGCGTGATGGCGTCCAAAGATGAAGCATTCCTTAAACCACAGGAAATTTGCTCTTTTACTTTCAGCTCTTCTTTTTCCTTCTAGTTTAAGGGCATCAGTCAAAAAAGAAATAAAAAAATTAAACAATAACTTGGAGAATGTGGCTTCAGGACAAATCTGGGGATTGCTGAGAAAAACTTTATGACGACATGTGGTTGCCCTTTTTCAGTTTCTTGAATGCGTTTGTCTGTTGAAGGTGGAGGAACCGGAGGAGAGCTCCAGCCTACAGGACATCTACACAGGATGGATGAAGTAAGTCACAGTTCTCACACAGCAGTGGAAGTCTTCACTAGCTGGGTTTACATGGGACACTCTTCTCCTGTCCAAATTGCAATGTCGGTCGCGTGTTTACATGACCTGCGATCTTCTCCCACCCGATGTTTAAATGCATCCACTCGTCTAATTGGAAACGGCTTTCCGACACGAGCAGTAATACACACTCCAGTTCATAAGGTGGCGATAATGCTACGAAGAACTGGGTGATGACCGCCAACAAGCGCCCAGAAGAAGAATACGACAAAGAGGGCGTGGACAGGAAGTGACTTTTCGTCCATCTTACCTTCCAGCTATGTAAAACTCTTTCAAAGTTGTCTATTCAGAATTAGGCCGTCCATGTAAACCCACCTACTGATTGATCTATTCACCGCCCGGTTAGCCCGCCATTGTTTTGTATAGCATGAGTAAAGAAAGACATTCTAGAGAAGAGTCTTTATTGTGGTGATGTTGAAGAATCCTGGACATCTAACACTCATCAGATCCGGATCCCCACTGGATATTACAAATCATATTTATCCGAGTATGTTTGTGAAACTGTGAGGGATGACTCTGACCGTTACCTCAGCAGATAGCTGCGTGTTTCTAGCTCTTTTAATGAACAGATAGCAGCGTAATCAAGAACGCTCCCTATAAATATCTACATCCTGCAGATCTGGATCCCTGTCTGGATCCAAACCACACCAGCTGCACTGATGGATGAAAACACCATAATTACATGTCATGCTTTTATAAACCTTTTTGGTTTTTGGGTATGAGGTTGAGTATCTTCTGTGTATTTATGGGAAATGTTGAGTAAAGCTTTCAGCTAGTAATCTTTGAGAAAGTGGTGAAGAAAAAAAAAAGGGGCCGAAAAGTTAAGATTTGTCTTAATGGAAAAATTTCCGAATTTTTGGTTTACAACCTATTGAGTAATATTTCTGGTAAACAACCCAATCAAACAAACCCAACCAGCCATACCAAACAAAACCAACCAAATGTCAACGCAACACAACTAAGAAAAAGCAACCAAACCAAAACAACTGAACCCCGTCCAACTAAACCTGACACAAACAAACTCAACCCAACCAAACCTAATCCTCCCAACACCTACCCAGCCAAAAAACACTAACCCAACCAACGTAGCCAAACCTAACCTAATAAACCAAACCCAAACCGACTCAATCTGACAAGACCAAAGCCAACCAAACAAAACCAACCAAATGTCAACGCAACACAACTAAGAAAAAGCAACCAAACCCAAACAACTGAACCCCGTCCAACTAAACCTGACCCAAACAAGCTCAACCAAACATAATCCTACCAACAGCAACCCAGCCAAAAAACACTAACCCAACCAACAAAAAACCCAACCAACCCCAACCAGCCTAGCCAAACTTAACCTAATCAACCAAAGCCAAACCGATTCAATCTGACTAGACCAAGCCCAACCAAACAAAACCAACCAAAAGTCAACACAGCACAACTAACACAAAGCAACCAAACCAGGCCCAACTAAACCTGACCCCAACAAGCTCAACCAAACCAAATTAATGCTACCAGCCCAGCCAAAAAACACAAACCCAACCAACCAAAAAAACAACCAAACCCAACCAGCCTAGCCAAAACTTAACCTAATCAACAAAACCCAAACCTTCTCATTCTGACTAGACCAAGCCCAACCAGCCAACCAAAAAAACCAACCAAAGGTCAACGCAACACAACTAACACAAAGCAACCAAGCCAAGTCCAACTAAACCTGACCCAACCAAGCTCAACCCGACCAAACCCGACCTAACCAGCACCAATCCAGCCAAAAAAAAACCACTAACCAAACCAACCAAAAAAAAAAACAATCACACCGAACCATCCAGCCAAGGCAGCAAAACCAAACGGCAAATAAATTGGATACTGAAGGAAAAGATCATTACGTCCAGAATGATAAGGGACACAAGACATAAGAAAGAATTAAAAAATAAAATAAAAGGAGAAGTTAACAGAAATCAAACTGTCTATATATTTCTGCGTCCTTCTTTGATTTAGCCTCGATGTCATGATTTTTTAATAACTGTCTCTTTACTGCCATCTAGAGGATTGAACCTTTTAAAAGTCATAAATCATTTCATAGAGATGATGCTGATGATTAATTCATCTCAGTGAAGCCAAATCCCTTAAATGAGGAAAAGGAATGAGGTAATGGAAGAAAAATAAACCGTAAAAAGGATATTTTGGACATTAGGAGTTCTGTAGAACTCTTTTAACCAGTAGCAGACCCCCTTAATCAGTGCAGATAAGATCCCGGCTGTCAGTAATGATGAAACTTTACGCTGATAACAGATGGAAGCACAGAGTTCCACCGCTCCACTGGAGCTACTGAAAATAATATCTTTAAAAAAAAAAAGAACCCCAACTCCAAAATTTCCAGATGTTTTCTTGATTTTGTTTGAGTTTGATCTGTTTTCATAATTACACTGAATTAGACATTTGATACGACAGCCTTTCAGTTTCTCGAGTCTTAGCCAAAAATGTTTTATCCCGCTCAACTGTTTGGTTGAGCACATTTTGAGTCACTATTTCTTATTCAAGAATAAGACTGAAAACCTGTTTATAATGTGATCCAGTGGAAGCGCGTATCCCTAACCCTAAAGACTAAGGGGCCGAGGACGGAGCCCTGAGGCATACCACTTGTCAAACAGGCCGCCATGGCTATGTACATGGCTATTGAGAAATTCCTATTTGATTTGTTTTTTCTGATGACTTACCTACTTGATTTAAGCAACAGGTTTTCTAAAACCATACTTTAACAAAAGTTTGAGCTAATTTAAATCTAAAAACATAAAAGTCACCATGAAATACATTTCATATAAAAAAAGTCAGATTTTCTTACTGTTTAAAAAATATGCTATATTTAGAGTGTCTAAGATAACAAAGTAATAAATACGCCTGAATAAACAAAATATGCAAAATAATCATTTTTTCCGTGGAGGCCATTAAAGGGTTTTAAGATTATGTCATATCTGAGCGCTTTGGTCTACAATTGAATAAATACTGTCCAAAGAAACAAAATCATTCCCCATAATATACTTTATATTCGAGATGAGTGCAGATAATTATGCTTTCTATACACCAATTAGCCATAGCATTAAAACCACCTCCCTCATATTATATATATATATATAGGTTTCTCTTTCGCTGCTTCAACAGCTCTGGGATGTATTGCGAGTTCGGACAGAAGAGCTGAAGTTCTGGACCATGACCTAGTTATCTAACCACTACTGTTTTAGCACTTGTCCGTCTTTCAGACTCTTGCCCATTCCAGCTTCATCGACTTTGGGACAAATGTTCCCTTGCTGCTTATATGTGCCACTAACTGCGAGGTGCCATGGTAACAAGATAATCAATGTTGCTTTTAACTTCAGTGGTTCTTCTCAGTGGTTATAATGTTATGGCTGACGTGTATGTAGTTACGCTTGAAACTAAACTGGACTAACGGACCTGTGCACAGGTTCCGTATAAACCTTGATGATGTCATTGCGATGAAAATAAACTGGACCTGAGTCTGTTGAATATGTTTAGCCCTTCATGGGTTTTTATCCTAAATAATTTAGCCCGACTGCGAGCTGTCTCTCTCGACAGGATGTGACTAATAGTCTGTGTCTGCGTGTGTCTCTCTCCCTGTGAACGAATCTGGCCTTCTGCCCAGTGCATTCTGGGATTGGCTTCAAATCCCTGCCATCCTGAAAGGAATGAATGGGCAGCAGATAAACGATGGAATGAATGACCTCACGTCTGGGGATCTTATAGTGCGTTCATGTGGTTCCCCGCTAGTGGGAAAAATTAGTTCCTGTCTGGGAAAAAAAGTTCTCCTCAACCTGTCGCCTGGAGTCGGATCAACGACCCGTAACGAAGGAAGCTTCATTTATTGTCACATTTTAAGTCATTATTTTGTATGTTTGTGGTATTAAAATCTGAAACTGTCACTGGAAACTTCACGGATTTCTCCTCAGCCCCCCCCCCCAAAGACCCAATAACAGAATTGATGTGGCATTTCTTAGTACTACTAATTGTACAACGTACGAACAAACAAACCTTCTTTGGACACGGGAACTCGCTAATATTTTATTGTGCGTTTATGTCATCATGAAATAAATCGATCCAGATTCGATACCCCTATAATCACATCTGCAAATTTTTCCAATCACGTTATTTGGGATTCCGGGAAAGTTTACTCCAGAGTTCTGGAAAGACTCCGACCGTTTATCAAAACCTTGGTTTCAGGTGGAACAATGCGGGTCGTGTCCTTGTCGCATTTGCACGTTCAGTCTAGATGTGTTTTGTGGATTTGAAAAAAGCCTATGACCATGTCCCCCGGAGAATCCTGTGAGAGGGGGGTTCTACGTTAGTATGGGGTACCAGGGCTATTACTACAAGCTATCCGGTCCCTGTAGAACCAAAGTGCGAGTTGTGTCCGTATCGTCAGCGTAAAGTCACGGACATGCTTTCAGTGAATGTTGGACCCCGCCAACGTTTCCCCTTGTTTGTGATCCTGTTCTCGATATTCCCGGACTGGATCCCGAGTCGCGGTGGAGGTGAAGAGTGTGTGTTTGGTTTGGGGAGCTTACAATTGCAACTCTTCTGTTCGCGGGTGATGTGGTTCTGTTGGCTTCATCAGTCCTAGACCTCCAGCAACACTGGATGGTAAAAGTCAGCAGCTCCAAATCTGAGGCTCTGGTTCATTCATTCATTCATTCATTCATTCATTCATTCATTCATTCATAACCACTTGTCCTGGTCAGGGTTGCCGGGGGGATTAGCGGAACAATGACAATCTCATTCATTTGGAAATGCAAGCTTATTTATTTATATATATATATTTTTTTTAACTCTGGTGAATACAATATGCTTCTGAATGGATCTAGCATTTACGATCATTTGGAAGTAGTTCCCGTCCGTCCACAGAGTTTGCATGTTCCCCCCCCCCCCGTGTCCGCCCGCGTTCTACTCCGGATTCCCCCCGCAGTCCCAAAACTTGTAACACGGTTGAATTGGCGACTCTAAATTACTCGTAGGAGTGACGGTGAGTGTGAATGCTTGTGTGTGATGAACTGTTGAACCGCACCTCCCGCCCAGTGTCAGCCGACATGGGCTCCACCCCCCCGCCACCCTTAAGTGGATCCGCAGTTGCGGGTAATGAATGAACGACTGATTCGTTAGCGCAAACCTTATTTCCTTATTTAGTCGTCATAACACTCATGTTGTTCTCACAGTATGACTCAGAAGCTCATGAAGGCCCCACAGGCTTCCAAACTCCGGAAAAGGGACCAACCAGGAAGCGTGATGATGCTCCTGTTACACTAAAACTAACAGATCCAGCCCGCTGAGTCACGGACGTACCGGCGGAGTCGGATACTGATGAGTAACCTTTTTTTTACCGACGTTCATTTTAGACCGTCCTGTTTGGAAAAGTTTCTCAGAGATTTGGACCAAGGATCAGACGGTGCTCTTCTCTGTGGTGAAACCAAAACGTTCCCGTTGAGTCGACTCCCCCGCTGCTCACTGGACTGGCACAAATACATTCCCCCTGTCAGAGTGATTTCTCTCCGACTTGTTAACAGGTTCCTGTTCTTCATCACTCATCCGTGATCCTGCAGCTCGACAGACGACTCTCTTTTTCTGCAGTAAATAAAACTTTATGCGCCAGTAAATTCTTTCTCTTCACTGTCACTCAGGAGAAATTTATTGGACATTCCTGTTTGGAACCGTCCAAATACAAGTTGTGTGATTCACCAGAACTTTGTGTAATATTTTTTTCTTCTCGTAAAAAAAAAAAAAGCTCATGACTTCTGCAGTGTTTCACTCTCAACAAAGACAAGTTTGTGGAACCTGTGGACAGAACGTTCCGGTTCCCTGGCGGTCTTGCTTTCACAAGATCCGTGTGTAATCATCATGATACGAGGCTAGGAAAAAGATTTGGACCCTTCCATGATTTCGACATCAGCTGCGTCAGATCCTTAAACTAAAGTTAACCTGAAAATAACCCGAGTAAAGACATATAATGGTTTTAAGTCGTTGTTATAGACTTTCTAATACCAGTTGGGACAGTTGTGAAAAAGTATTTGCCCCATTATAGACTTTCTAATACCAGTTGAGACAGTTGTGAAAAAGTATTTGCCCCCTTAGAAACTAAATCTAAAAAACCTACCAAAACTGGTTCCAGCTGGACTCAACCACATGGCTTAACCACATCATCACTAGACCATCTTCAGAAGCAGGAAGTTGGCTCCTGAGTCCCACCAGGAGAGGCTGTATCAAATAATCGAAAGAAATTCCAGAAGGTGATTGAAATCCATCAGTCTGGGAAGTGTTCCAAAGCTGTTTCTAAGGTTCTGGGACTCCACGGATCCACAGTGAGACACATTATCTACTAATGGAGAAGACTTGGAACATAATGATCCATGACTGAAGGGGGGATTTTCCAAAATAAGTCCAAGAACTTGCTGAAGGCTCATTCAGGAAGCGCAAGCTCCAAACATTCATCGTTCAAACATTCAAGAAGCAGCAGGCCTCTCTCACCTCGGATATATTGGTTAAAGGTCAGTTGTAAGTGGGCCATATTTGATTTTAGGTGTATTACTAAGTAAAATTATCATTCTTAAACTGTATTTTCTATCTTCTCAGGTTATTTTACGTTTCATTTTGTTGAACGAATCTGGGGGGTCCAATACTTTTTCACAGCCTTGTACCGCCTTGACTTGAGGTTCTTGCTCAGGCGGTGAGAAGATAATGAAAATGTGTCTGTGTCTTTCAGGCTGTACACTATAGCCAAGCAGGAGACGGAAGACTCCGTTTCTTTGAAGAAGAACAGCATCAAATCAGAACCGGCCACCACCAAAGAAGAAGAGGACGCAGACATCGTACTCTCCAACGCCACAGAAGAAAATCACGTGGATGACAAACCTGCCATTGGTGAGTCCTCTCGTTTCTCCGGTTTAAAGTTTGGACCTGGTCTGGATCTTTTCTGGTGCTCTATGCTTTTGTTTTACTCGTTGTTGTTCAGAGTTTTGGATCGCAATCGGAATAAAAGTTGAAAATTTATTATCTGGTTCTCCAGATATCAGACTTCTTACTTCTTTCGTCTTGGTCTCATAAACATGTCTTGCTTTATTACTTCGGAGACCTTTCTCCTGTTTGGCGTGATGTATCTGGAGGTCCAGACGTGGATAAGATCTCCAAATTCATCGACCGTTCCGTTTAGCCAAATATTATTAATGACGAACCTTCCACTGTATTTCTTAAGTTCTGTCTGGTGAATTTGAGTATTTTTGTATTTCCCTCTTATATATTCCTTTGAAGTCACCATGTTTGTGCTGTTCATGGATCATTTTTCAATATTATACCCACATATACCTTAGTGCGAGGAAGAACTGGATTGATTTTGGGAAAGGTTGGTCGTCTATTTTTAAATTAAGGGGGAGCTTCATCTCCAAACGTTTAATTTGTTAACCGATGGTCAGATTGATTCCAAGTTTGGTGTGTATGAATCGACTCCAGATTTATCTTGTATACATCATACATCACTCTAGTAGTTCACTTTTTACTCAGTAGGGGGAGCTTTTTTTATGAATAACGCCTTTTTTGGCAATAACTTCCTAATCGTTTGTCCAATTTGGTAAATATGAATCGACTGGAGGAGATCTATCTTGTATTCTTAGTTCAGATTTTGCTTTTTCGGATATAACTTCACATTTAATTTGAGGAGTTGAATTTTTCTAGGGATTCAGGATTTCTTGCACAACGCAGGGGCTTGGGGCTTATCGGGGCTATACCCTTGCTTAGGATGACAGATAGTCCTGGTTTAAGTTTCAGCGATTGAAAGTGGTTTATTATATTTCTTCTCCTCATGTTGTGTGTTTTTGTTTTAACCACATTCACTGAAGCATCCTTGTGTTTGGTGACAGCCGCTGAGAGCGTCTGTGAGCAGCCTCCTCATCCTGAAGCCGAGAGTAAAACGACCAACGGCGAGAGCTCCAAATCCTCCGACACTAAAGAAGAAGAAGAGGAGGAGGAAGAAGAAGAAGAAGAAGAAGAAACAAAACCAGAGCCAGAGGTGAGTGGAGAACATCAACATGGAGCTTCTTGATCTTTGCGCTTTATCCTCTGCGACTGTGAAGTTATTCCCCTTTCTCTAATCTGGAATGCCTTCGCACATTTTTATTGTTCCTGCCGCCCGAGTGCCGTTTGTCCGGTCCTTTAGTCAACAAAGAGCAGCCGGCGTTGCCGTGAGATGAAGCTGGTACCCTCTCTGACATTTGCAGGAAGAAACGTAGAACAGTTAACGGTTTACACAAATCCACAGACGTCATTAAACGGGACCTACGTCAGCAGAAGTTGTGTGACGTGAAGTTATTTTTTTGTTCTGGTTTGGTTGCCGACTGCATAAAGATGCTGCTGGAACCGGAATCTGCTTCCGTTTGGAGTCCAGATTACCATAAGAGTCCAAGTTTTCTGAACCACACCTGATCAAATCTTAGCTCGTCTGAGGAGTGAAATTCAGATATTGTAGCTTCCGCTTTTACTTCAGAGAGTCAAAGACTTTAGATCTCCGATCAGACAATTCATATTTCAATGAGACTAATAAGCCATAACATTATAACCACTTGGTTATGAAGTGTTATCTTATTAGCATGGCTTATTTTTGACAGAGGAGCAGCAGGAGTGAAGGGAAAGGATTCCAAGATGGAGGTGAGAGCATCTCTGCTGGATGGTCTAGAGACGGTGGTTCTGACCAGAAGACAGGAGGTAGAGCTGAAGATGTTCAGATGTTCTCTGGGAGTGAGGAGGAAGGACAGGATGAGAAAGGAGGACATCAGAGAGGACAGTCCAGGTCAGACGTCTTGGAGACAAAGTCAGAGAGGACAGATTGAGATGGTTCTGACCCGTGAAGAGGAGGGTTAATGAATCTGCTGGGAGATGGATGCTGGAGATGGAGCTGTCAGGCAGGAGAAAAAGAGGAAGACCAAAGAGGACGTTTCTGGATGTGGTGAGAGAGGACATGCACTTGGTTATTGTGACAGAGGGAGATGCAGAGGACAGGGCAAGAAGATGACCCCTAAAGGGAACAGCCCAAAGAAGAAGATCTAGTTGCCATGGTACCTTTCAGTGGGTGGGGTTATTGGACAGCAATGAACATTGTGTCCTGAAGTTGACGTTGGAAGCAGGAAAAGCGGTCAAGCGTAAGGATCCGATTGACCTTGAGGAAGACCAGACTGTGGTGGCTGGACAACTTGGTCAGAGCATCTCCAGAACTTGTGTTGTTGGATATTCCGGGTCTGCAGTGGGTAGATCCTACCTAAGTAGTCAAAGGAAGAACTACTGGGGCACTAAGAGGGACATGGAGGTCCTGATGTGGGTGACTGAATTCCTTGCTGTTGTGAATGTGAGTGTAAATGGTGGATCTTGACCCTGTGACCAACCGTCTACCTATCCAAGGGTGAACATCCCCTCTCGCAAATCGCGAGCTGGGATGGGCTCCAGCCCCTCCTGCGACTTTGTAAAAGATAAGAGGTTCCACAAAACGGATAGATTACGAACTCTTGAGATTTTCACGTCACTTCTGGTCAAATACGTTGAACGTTTTGAGCCAACAGACACGGGAAGAAAAGCGATGGCTGTATCCATCAGGATTGTTTTTTTTTCGGGGGGGGCAGGAAGTGGCAAATAAGCTTCTATCAATGGATTTAGACCCACGGTACTTAGACTTGAATATTTGTACAGTAGTAGGAAACCCCTCTCACACACTCTCTCTCTCACACACACACACACACACATAGCTGCTGTCCAGCCGCTGTAATAATGAGCTGATGAACGGACCCTCGCTCCGGTGTTGTTATTATACGCCGCCGAAATACAAACAGACACATTTTATGTCTTCCTGTCTGTCCAGTATCTGTTAGACTGTTATTTCTGTGTGTCCGAGTCCCGTCTGTTCTTTTCCGCTGGCCCAGTGATGCAGTAGATAATGTCTGTCTGCACAGAACCTCTGCGTGCGTGAGATGGAATGATAATCTGCCGAAATAAATCCCGTGTCAGCGCCGCTCGCTTTCTGCACTGATTTGTAACAGAATGAATCAAAAGCAGAGAAGTTTCCTCTTTCTTTTTTTCCCTTCAGCTTCCAGCTGTTCAAATAGAATTTGGCGTGCAAACAGTCATCACAAGTACGCCCTGGGAGTCACGATGTCTGTGACACCGAGTCCTCATCAGTGGGAATCATCTGAAACTGTAAGACGTCCAGTAACTCCACAAACACGGCTTGGGTCTCACCGGTTGGTGACCTCCGGTCCACCTTTGTCTTATCCCTCTTTCTGAGTCGCCACGGCGGATAATCAGATTCCATCCCTACTCACCGCTGGCGCCCCGCTGACTGACTTTACCCGAAGGACTTGTTTTAATGCCATGTGCATATCTTGTTTTTTTTTATTTGCAGTTCTCCTCCCAGCCTTAGAGGGATTTAAGTTGATGGCAATCAACAGCAGGTGTTGTTGATTATGCAAGCGGACCGGTTCTGACTATGGCTCAGTGAACCTTTGGCATTGGATTTCTTTGTAATTTCAGTGAAGTAAATAAATGTGCAACCTAAGAAGAAACCCAAATGGACCGCGTACTGGTTTGGTTTGCTGGAACACAGTTCAGGACAAACCGCCATCATTAACAACCAGAAGTAAAGGACTTAGTCTCTACAGTACCAGTGAGGGTAGTTGTTAGCCCAAGGCCCAGCAGGTCCAGTTTGGTGTTCTGCATATTGATTTAGCAGAAGGTTTTCAGCTGGATTCCCTTTTTGAAGCAAATCTCCCAATTTATCCGGGCTTGGCACCGGCTGAAGAGGTCCTCTGTTTGTGAATCTAGATCCATGAAGATCAGTTCTTGACAGTAAGGGGACTTTTCCCCATTGGTGGCCCGGATTCTTTTTAGGTCACATTGCACTGAGCAGCAAACGAGGCTTAAGTGTCTTGACTTTGTCCTCAAACAAGCGGATTTGCTGAATTCTCCGGCCGCTGTGAAGCGGTGTCACACTCAGTTAGCATCGTTAGCTAATTGCCTTCTTGTACATATTTTTGCAGTCACCTCAGGGCGAAGGACCCACCGAGGCGTCTAACAAGGCGGAGAGTTCCACCACCAACACGTCGGACTCTCCGGGAGAGGTTGAACCCACTCAGGAGAACTCCTGCCACATCGACTCCCAGGGAGCGGAGGGGGCCGAGGATCAGCCGGCGCCTCCGGATCCACCAAGTCCAGCCGTCGAGAGCAGCGAGGAGCCCAAAGAGAACGGCGATGAGCCGCAGCAGGTTGGTGACCTGAGGCTGAATCCAAAGTATGTGGTTTTTGTAAGATCCTTCCTCCAACCAGCTGAAAAAACAACTTTACAACCTAGATTTGAATTTCTTCTGCACTAGTTTTCACCTGTTGGAAGGAAGATTAGTCTGCGCTCCTCTTCATCAAACACGAGCAGATATTTCTGTGGCAGTTAGATGTTGATTTATTTAGCAGTAAAACAAATTTTGGTTACAGCTGGTTGATGCCAATTTGTCGGCTGAGCGTCTCCTGTGATGTTCTGTACGCGAACGTTAGTCAGAACCCCGTGACTGAACCACCTGCTGCGTGAACACTAAGCCATTAGCGATCAGAGAAGTAAAATAAATCCCTGTAAACTTTCTCAAGGGTCAGTATTTGAGATAATGATTGGATAGATTGTGTGGCAGCGAATATTGAGTTCCCGAAAAGTCGGGGATATTAGGGAATCGTCGACGCCACCACGTCTGCAGCAGGTGCGTCACGTTAACGCCATAACTCCATAACACTGTACCCATATAGAGCTGAGTGTGAGGAGGAACTGGGTTGATTTTGGGGAAGGGCAGTGGTATATTTCTGACACTATGGGGAGCTTTATCTCAAAACGTTTTCAAAACATAATTTCTTCAACCATGTGAAATCACTCGTATCCACTTGTGTATGATGAATTTTACTCTAATAGATCGTATTTTACTCACTAGATGGAGCTTTTTTAAAAACTGTTTTTCATGCGTAACTCGTTGGTCCGATTTAGTCTAAATTTGGTGCAGATGAATCGACTCGAGAACTTTCATTTTACCTTCATAGATCATATTTTACTCCCAAAGGGGGAGTTTTTTTTTTTTTTTTTGAAAAACACTGTTTTTCGGACATAAACTCACATTTCATTTGAGGAGTTTCCTGCGATTGCTTGATTTTGTTGGTGAAAATTTAGATGACGCATGACTAAAACGAGACCAACAACACAGAAAACACTACCCAGAATCCAAACAATAATAATAAAAGTGTGGCAGACAAGAAAAAAGAAAAAAGATGAAACTAAAATTAATTTTTTTTTGTCCATAATAAAGAGGAAAAAATAGTAGGAACTTTTTTTTTTTTTTTTTAAATAAGAATCTAAATATTTAGTTTACTGGATGAAGCAGAAGTTTATTTTCCTGTACTTAGCAGCTGGCACTGAAGGGACCAGAATCCACCAGGACCATCAGGTCCAGGAGAGATGGAGGTGGATCTAAAAGCATGTGCGAGAGCAGAACCAAACCGGAGGAAGCTGACGACGTGACGTTTTTGTCAGGACGGTTTTCTCTCTGATGCTCGGTTTTACTGCTCTAACCTAAGATCAGAGGTCTTGAAACAATCTCGCCCTCTTCCCAAAATTTAAGTGTCTCTCTCTCGCTGTGAGACAGACATGGGTTTCAAAATAAATATGCAAATCAGAAGAGTCTCCTTCTTTGGTTGAATTCTTTGACTAGAGCAGGTCAGACCGGAAACTTTCCGCAAAGCTGCACTCTGAATTAAACGGCGTCACCGTGGCAACAAAGTATAAACGCTAGCTCCATCGTACCGGCCTGTGAAAAGGCAGCGCTCATCACCGACCCGGAGGTCAGACGCGGCGCCGCAGCAGCAGACGAGATGTAAACAGAAACTCTGGTTTAAAAAAAAAAGAAGTAATTCACGACAAAACAAAGGTTCAGCTCAGAAGATGTAAGATCCCCCCTCCCTGACTGATTGTGTTTGTTTCCCTGTCTGGATTCTCCTCACAACCTCGTTTCCACAACCCCACTCATATATAAAGATAGGAACCGGGCCTAAATATGTCCTCCCTCTCTGCTTGTGTCCTCAGGAGACAGAAGCCGCCGCAGACGCCTCTGAGGTCGCGACCTCCTCCCCTCAGGAAGCAGAAGAAGAGGAAAGCAGCGCTGCAAAGGTGTGGTGTTGGGTTTGATATTTTTACACAGTGTGTACCTTTTTGGCCCAAAACCATCTGTGGAAACACGGGGAAAATAAATCCTTCACCAGGGCCGTGTTTACTTTCTTTAAATATAAACACTCGATCTAAAAACAGCCTGAAGTATATCGAAACAAACCTCCTCAGAGAAATATATGGGCAAACGATCTCAAGGTTGTTAAGTTCACCCATTTATGGCATTTCAACTAAAAGCAACAGTCCCTCGATGGTTTGGCCCCCGTTTACGGCACAACGCTCAAGTTTGTCCTTTGTGTTTTGTAAAGTAAAACAATTGAAAATGTTGGAAGTTGGGATAAATCTGGTGTAAAATATTGGTTTGGTTTCACAAAGCCAATCCAGTTCTTCCAGGCACTAGGGTCTATGGTGGTAAAAGTTCCATAATGGTCCATGGAACGGTTATCGCGTTAAAACCATCAGCAGAGACGACTTTTTAGAGATATTTATGGTTGTAGATTTTTAGTCGTCTAAAACTTGATTTAAAAAAACATCTAAACACGTTAAAAACTCATGAGGACTTTTATCAAAGGACCAAGACTAAATTTAAAATAATGCTTCCTGCAGGAGCAGACCGAGTCCATCACCTCAGACCTGACAGCTCCAGAGACCAACGAGGAACCGGCAGACACTGATGCCCCGCCCCCTGCCGGTACATGTAACCTATAGATACTGGGGTTGTTCTGTTATGTTTGGCATCTTTCCTGTCTCTTTGTCACCGATCTGACAGGAATCACAGGCGGTTGTGAAAAACCTGCTCAGAGCAGCCGCCGCCGTTGGAGGCTTCCGTCTGGCTGCTCTTCTTCTTCTTCTTCTTCCAGCGGATTTCAAAGCTGCTCCTAAAAGACCAGATGATACCATTTATCATGCAAACCAAACACATCTAAAGCTGTACTGCACATAACAAAATATAATGCAACAGTTGTGGTTTAGAGTAAATGTCCCAACTGTTTTATCAACATGTAGAATCTGTATTTTCACAATTATTGGTAGTTTCTTTGTTTTATAAAGTTTCTCAAAGCCCAGTGAGACTTTTATTAAATTCTTTATTTTTTTATCACGCAAACCTGATGGTATTTTCCCACCACATTTGAAAGTGCTGAAATCAAGCAAAGTTGGAAAGAATCCCGGGATTTGCTTCTTAATTTGGTATAATTAGTATATATGGTTACGTCTCTACACACTGATTCACTCGTTACAGTGACACCAGGTGGAATATGTCAGGCAGCAGATGGAACATCTCATGCTGGTTGATGTTTTGTAGTTTTTGCATAAACTACATTATGTCATGACTGAAAACTGTTTCAATCTCCTTCGTTTTTAGAGCCTGAATCTGAAAAGCCAGAGGTGGAAGAGGAGAAAGCCAAGGTATCCAAAAACTCAAAACAAAACCGTCTAATGCTGATTTTGGAAACTATAACTAAGGAGCTTCTATTTATTTATTATTTCAGTGACTTAAGTGACAAACCAACTGTGACTGAATCAAAGAAACATTCTGAATGAAAAAGTACGAGACTATAATTGAAACTTTATTGAAACGTTTTAAGTGAGAAATAAATGTTTTTAGCGAGAAGCAGTTTTGAATTACCTGAGCAGCGCCGGCTGAGGTGGGATCCAGGTCGCCAACTGCCCATCATTTTGGAGGTTGAGCGCGAGTGTGGACAAACCCAGAGGAGGCCCAGAGCGATCCTGACTTGAGAATCGATGATCCAACCTGGGCTTAGAGATAAAGACTGCCGGAACCGTGGAGCGTCTGGTTCCTCTGAAGGTTCCCTCAGGACAGCTGGAGCTCAGAGAGTCATAGTTGGAGGTCTTAGGACAGAAATCATCTCTAACTTAAAGTGCACAGCTAGCTGGATTATCGGGGCGTGATTGAACATAAAAACAAATCAGAACACGTCTCCAGCGTCTTTCATCATCAGGCTGCCTGAAGCCTCCAACCTGTTTATAATTAGATAGTGATCACATGACCACACACATCTGATGGGAACTAGGACACAATGAAACAAAAACACTGGTTCTGACTTGACTTGATTGACTGAGATGTTAATTAAAAAACGACCTGAAGTCTTTTGAAAAGATTGAAAACTTTTTACTGAAATACGTATTTCTTTGATTAAAATAAAGCCGTAACAAACTTTCATGGACTAAAAACTACTGAAGGATATTTTGATATATTTAACTTAACTAAAATAAGCTGAAAGAAATGTAACACTTTTTAAGGAAAACTTTTCAGTGTTGCCAAAAGCATGAGGAAGTAAACTTATTAGTATTTACTGTGTGTGTGTGTGTGTGTGTGTGTGTGTGTGTGCGCTCAGAGTTCAGACAGCAGTGACCTCACATCTCCTCCCATGCCTGAGGACCAATCAGCGACCTCTGAAGACTCCTCCATTACTGACACAGGTATATTGTCCAATGAATACAAGTTGAATAAATGTATGCAATGTCGATTTACGGTTTTTATTAATCGTGTTTTACGCCTTAGAGGGGAAGCAGAAGTCAAATTTCCACATTGTGGACAATAAAGTTTTCCTATACGTAAAAATAGATTAATAAATTGAACGTTTAATTCCGAATGGCCGTCCAGGAGACTCTTTCGGATAGATCCTGATACTAGAAACAGGTGTAACTAATTTCATACTTGAGTTTTACTTGCATCCAATTTCTGAATTATTCAAAAAAGAAAGATGTGAAACTCTTTCCTTACATTTCATTTGTTCCCAGAAACGGAGAAAAATAAATGAAATCTTAATCTTCCGTTGCAGAAAAGACGACGCCTGCGACTGCAGAGTTGGACCCGGACGTCTCCATCATCCTCAACATCCAAGAAAGTGAAGCGTCCGACGGAGAAACCGGTCAGCCGCTCCCTGAGGAGGAGGAGGCAGAGACACCGAAGAAGAAGAAAAAGAAGAGGAAGAGTGAGGTAGAGACGCCGGCCACGGACGCCTCCGCCGTAGAGTCAGCCGGCGATACTCCGCTGTCCTCCGAGACCGGCGGGAAGAAGAAGAGAGCCAAGAAGAGGCTGGAGGAGGTGACTGAGGAGAAGGAGGAGGAGCAGGAAACGTCTGAGGTGGCTTCATCGCCAGAGAAGAAGAAGGCGAAGAAAAGGAAACGGGAGCGAGAGGAAGCCGAGGAGAACGACGTGCAAACTGTCATTCTACCAGTGATTAAAACAAAAAAAAAGGTCAGGGAGGAGCAGAGCGAGGAGGTGGAGGAGGAGGAGGAGGAGGAGAGTCCTCCAGCAGAGACGACTGAGGAGAAAAAGAAGAAGAAAAAGAGGAAAAGGGAGGCGCAGTCTGAAGAGAAACCAGCAGAGGGAGACACAGACCCAGAAAAGACGCCGGAGGCCACAGGTAGAAATAAACTCTTCTTCCTCTTCTTCATCTGGAAGTTCTCCTTCTGTCTCAGCAGCGAACGGAAGGAGGTGTTTGAAATGTTTCTCCTTCATCTCTTCCAGATGGAGACTCCTCCCAGCTCTCTTCAGCCAAAAAGAAGAAACGCCTCAGGAAGAAGCCCAGCCTGAAGAAGAGACGGAGGCTCCAGATGATAGAGGAGCGGGTGAAGATGAGGATGAAGATGAGCAGCAGTGACGCGCCCGGAGAGAACGCAGCAGAGAGCAAGAATCTCAAGAAGAAGTCAGTATAGAGTTATTTTATTTTCAAAACTTATACACGCTCTTATTTTGTCAGGACTTAAATCACTATCCTGAGGAAGTCCTGCGTAGTTGACAGTACACACCGATCAGCCATAACATTATAACCACAAAACAACAGCGGGTGGGATCTACCCAGCAGGAAGTGAACATTTCGTCCTGGAGTTGATGGAAGCTACAAAACGGAGAATCTGACGAGATCAACATGGGCAGACGACCGGGTCGGAGAACTTCAGGGTGTTCTTTTGGGTGTTCCTGGTACCTACTAAATGTTAAAAAAAATAAAATAAAAAAAGAAGGAAGGACTGAAGGATCCCAGGCCGATCCTACAGAAGAGCTACTGAAGGATCCCAGCTGGTTCTGATAAGAAGGTGTCAGAAGATCCATCCTGGGGGTACCTGATATTAGGCCGGTGTTTGTAATGTCATTGCTGATTGGTGCGTCTACGCCATCTTCTGGATCTTGGGGACATTCTGTCTTCCAGCACAGCGGAAAAGTTCACTTTTTTTTTTATTGCTGGCAAAATTGATCTTCCTAGAAAAATTCTGTCCTGGCCCATTTCACAGGAAAAACTTATTTTTCGTAAATTCACGAACAATTTCCACTCTAAAAAAAAAAAACGTGCGTCTTGGAATGAAAGGGTGACGTATGGAAGAAGCTACAAATAGATTTGATCTTTGTTTTTCAGACTAAAACGGCCCAAAGAGGCGGCAGAGGAGACGCCTCAGCCGAAACCGGCCAACGATGACGAGGCCCCGAAGAAGAAAGGCGCAGAACTGGAAGGGAACTCCACAAAGGAGAACAATCCTCCGAAGAAGAAAAAGAAGCGAGCCGTGGAGGAGGATGTGAGCGAGCTTCCTCCAGTCGACTCAAAGGAGGGGGGGAAGAAGAAGAAGCAGCAGAAGAAGAAGAAGAAGGAGGTGGAGGCTGGGAAAGAAGCGGAGACGACCGACACTTCAACTCCCATCACTGCAAAGAAAAAAAGTAAGAGATTGGTCTTCGTGTGAAACGGAGTTTATTTTACATAATGAAAAAAATACGCTTTGATCACAGAGAAACATGCAGAGTGCGTCAGAGCGGCCCGCCCCCGCACAGGAAGTTGGCGAGAGAAATTTAACTAGAGACACTTTTTGTCTATTTGATGATATTTTCCGGCATGTGAGGATTTAGTGAAATGTAGCGTTGGTTCTGGCGTCGGTGCTGGACACATTTGCGTGAGCTTAAACAGACCTCCGTTGTTTTGCAGAGAAGATCCGATCACAGAAGGCAGACGCTGCTGCAGAAGAAAAAACTCCTCCCACGGTAAGAAGCGTCTCCAAACATGCGTCTGCGTTTCTACGTGTTTCAAACAAACGTGTTTTTCTGATGTTTCCAGAAAAAGAAATCCAAAAAGACCGTCACCTCTGAGTAAAGCTGGTGAGTGTCTTCCCTCCATGTTCAAACATATACCGGACCAGCCATTACATTATAACCACCTGCGCGTGAAGGTCTGCCGGCAATCTGTCCAGCACATCCTACAGAGCCTGGACCGGATTGAGATCAGCTGGACCGGACTGAGATCAGGAAACTCGAGGCCGAGTCAAAGTGACGTCCACATGAATGGCAAGATCCATAATTGGCCAGCAGAACATTTCACACCGCCACCTGGGTCATGAGAGGCTTCTACTTCTTCCCATAATGCTTTCTTCTATTTCTTATCGGTCCAGTTCCGTTGCTGACGTGTCCATTACAGGCTTTCAGCACCAACTTTTTTTCCAGTAAGAACTCCTCTGTGGCATCAGAACACGCCCACCTGTGATGGTCAACTTTCCTCAGACCACTTGTTAGGTTGTAAACACCGCAGACCGGGGATAAGACGCCATGCAGTTCTGGAGATGTACTGACCCAGCCATCAGAGTTTGGGTCTTGTCACCTCAGAGTGGTTATAATGTTATGGCTGGTTGAGTAGATAATTCATATTGTGTAACTATTGCTACTTTTTTTCCTTTTTCTTCACTGTCAACAGGAATCTCTGACCCAAAGAAGTTCTGAGTCAAGTTTGTGCCTTTAGTCCTGATGTTCTACTCTTCATCTCTCACACGGCTTGTTCATGTTTGCATGTGAAGACCCTCCCCCATCAGGAGACAATCGTCATAATTTTGATTTAAACCCAATAACGACAGATGTCCCAAACATATTTGGAGGTTGTACCTGATTGATGAGGGCAGGAAGTGGAGGATTGATGACAGGAAGTGGAGGATTGATGGCGTCTGCAGCAGGAATCTGACCTCACCTTTAGTAGCAGCTTCTCCTGCAGTTGTGATCTCTGCTCCTCCACCTGTGACAAAAGAATAATTATATCAGCACCGATGAAATAAAGGTTAGAATCAGAACCTCCGGAGCATCAGTAAGATTCCAGTCAGTGAAATATATTTTTTTTTTTTTAAATAGTGTAGTTTGTGTTTGTTTCATCGATACATTTGTTTTTAGTCAAAGCTGTGAAAGTCTCTCTCTCTTTGTTTACAGAGTTTTGTTGTTTACAGCACGACCTCATCAGACACGTTTCCCTGTTGTTCCTGAAAATAAAACTCTTAACTCTGCTCCGTTTTGCGTCCTTTAAAGACTCGAAAGGTTGTTAATGAACTTTGAGGGAAACTTTTAAGTAGATTTTTTTTTTCATCAATGAAACACATCGATGACCCTCAGAGAAGTAATGTAGGTCAAAGTTACTAGTATAAATACTGAGAAGTAAGTATTTGTACGTGGTAACTTCCCTACTCTGGTTAACATCATGCGTTTATCGTAAATACATTTTTAGTGTTTTCATGTCTCGGATGATTCCTTCGATGTAAAACGGTTGAATCCTAAAACTCTTATTTCCTGTTCACTAACTGCTTACTTAATATTAGCAATGGTAAACAAAAAAATGCTGTTTTTTTTAATGTCGTCTGTTCAGGAAAGTGTTTTTTTTATCAGCGCTGGGGGAATATTGAAAACCTGGCTTCTACAAATAGACTTTTTTTTTTTCCCCCTTTTAAAGTTGCTCGGAGCCGTGATTTATTCTAAATGCGATTCGTTTCGGAAACATTTTTAAGGCATTAAAAAACCTCACGCAGAACTTGAGCTGTAAGAAAACAAACACGAAAAAAAAAACGCCGAGCTCCAGCAAAAGTGTCAAATCTCAGCGGCGATCTAACATTCGTGTTCCTCGCTCAGACAAATGGGAGATTATCCGCGTGAGGGATTTTTGGTGCAGAACAGCAATTATGTGTAATTACAGGGAAGGGATGGTGATGAGGTGGGAGGAAGGTGGGGGGCGTGGGGGGGGGGAGACGCAGCCAGCAGAGATAACAGCCTCTGTAAAAAAACCCAAACGCTGTTGTGTCGGCGCCAGGAGAAGATTTCTGCTGAGCGCTGATAACTTTCCTCTTAAATAAAAGCTGGAGGACCGGAGCGAGTGACAGAAGTTTCTCTACCGGACCGGACCGCAGAATTCTTTTACTGTCTTTGGAAAGACACAAAAAATAACTGTTGCAACAAACCCTTTTTTTTTTTTTTTTTTAGCATATCCGTTGTTGGACTGACAAAACAATCAAGAAAGAATAATGAAGGTTTTATGAAGTAATAAAAAGTTCTGTCAACGTTTGTTTCTACTGATCACACATATTATACTTTTATAATATTTATTTATATATACACTGAATATACACATATATACGTGTATATACATATATATATATATATATATATACACACACACACGTATACATATATGTATAAATTTTTTTTTCAAAATTCTGTGTGACAGATGAATTCTTCTTATCTTTCCATCTTACCCAGCATCCCTCAGGATTGGCGTTCAGTATCTAAAGGCGTGTTTGTCTGCACATAAAGCCTGACGCCATCCTCTGAGCGTGTTCTCTCCTGATAACGGGATCGATGAAACGAAACCCTGAAGCTGTGAGGAGTCAGAAGAACCTGGTGTTCAAACTCAATACTGAACCGAATATCGGACTGGAAATCCTGAGTCCTGCTCAGCTGCATGTGGATTTCAGTTTTTCATTGTACACTTCAGCTTCTAATGGTGCATGCTGAAGAAAATATATATAAATAAGCTTAGTAAATGGGCGTAATTTCATTTTTCTTCTTTTTTTTGAATTTCTTTTCTATTCTTTTTTATTTTTTTTATATATATATTTTTTATTTTATTTGGGACATTTATTGTTCAATATTTTTGACATCTTCTTTATATTGTAATTGTCATAATCTTGAAAATATCGTGTCATTTTAGGGCAAATCGGGTCATTTCATCTCAGTAAACATAATTGATTCTCTGTGAAAACTAAATGAACTTTGACCTGAACAAAGTTGGACTCGTCAGGGTTTGAATCCTCAAAATACTTTGACTAACGACTCGTCGTTGGAATCACCTCAGAACTACCTGGAAACAGAAAAACTCGCCTTCTGCCGTGGTTCTGGTCCCGTTCTACAGATGAGCGGTGGATTAGACGAGCATGTGGAGCCCAGATGTTCCCAGCTGTTAACCATCAGCGACATCGCTCTCAGCTCATCTACAAACCAACGCGCTCGCCGTCCGCCGGAGCGAGACAAACCCACGTCAGAGCTCCGATAAACAACCGGCTGTAATTAAAGCTCATTTCACGCCGCGGCAGTTTCTTGACGCGGCTCACGAGGAGTACGAGGAGTCAGCGAAGAAAGGATCTCACCTGTCAATCATCTGATGGAGGCTAAGATAGGTTTGTTCCCTCGCCGAGTGCTTTTCTACTATTCATTTTCTTACTAAGGCGGTGTAGAA